>JAUTBX010074430.1:0-10892 GCA_032361465.1 Lepetodrilus tevnianus | reverse complement strand
TCACATCGAGTGAAAATTCCATAACAATTCCTATTGAATTAAGCACACAAAAAAAGTTTTTAATTACTGTTATTTGACCATAACATGTTTACATAAGGGTGTAGGCAGAATAAGATGTAGGCAATATGAGAGGACACCGATTACTTATTTTCCTATAATAACTGAACTTTTTTAGTTTATGAGAGGATAACGAGCGGCTAAGTATATTTCCTTGTCTGAGTGTATCTTGGAAGGAGAAGGACTGCAAACCCTTGGCAGTACCCCCAAGTCTGTGTTTGTCTGGGGGGCGACGTTTCCCCTGGGGCTATCCTAGTGCACTCGGTCGTCCTCACCCCTCGTCAAGGTTTTTTTTCTGTCCCCAAGTTGTTCCCAGGGGGATACCAGGGGGATAAAGCATTCTATTGACGAACTGAGAACTATTTTAGGAGGGTTCCATCCACAATAAAATACCTTCTCATGGAGGTGAGGCTGGGTTTTCACAGAGGAAATGCACATAGATGACTTGCAAGACATTTCATATGGAACTGGCAAGATGGAGGTATCTTCTTGGAAATAGTAATACTGTAGTGAGACTGTTTAACATTATTGATCTCAATGGAAGCATGATACGGTAGTAGGAGATTTAGTAGGAGATTGATCTTTGCAATCTCGTATATATATAGTCTGTAACTATTGAGAACACGTTTAAGCAATAAAATGTATTGGACAATAGTTTGAAATTAGAATACAGCAATATTAAGCGATATAGTTTGCAATAAATATTGTATAGAAAACATCAACTATATATAACAGTGTAGTATTGAAAGTATTCTAGAAACAATATAAAAATGGCATTTATCTATTGAGCTTGATATTTAATATTTGATATTTTTGAATTTATATTTAAATTGTATCTTATACAATTACTGTAATCCAATACTAAAGAAGACATTTAGTGATTATCTCAACCTATTATAGATACTAAACTATTACAACAAATTTATAATTGATAGCAATATATTGGTTGTATGTCATTGGCTAACAATTGTATGGCTAAGTTCCTTAGTGTTAAATCATGCGCTTGATAAATATACTATTTTCCTTATTACTTATCTCACTGTCTCTTTGCCACTGATACAGTACATCACTGTACGGTATGGTACACACAATACTATCTTAATACATTGACACATACTATTTTATTTATATGTAGTAACATTAACACAATATATATGGGCTGATCATATTAATGACATGTTAACAACACAATTCCCATGATAAATTGCTTAACAGAGTTGTGTGTATTGATTAACCAGAAACACATTAACGACTATCTAAATTGTGTATTTTACTAACATTTTAACACTGTCCTCAAATGTTGGGTTAGTAACTATAGATTATGACGAGTGCAATATTTAGAATTGCTACATTTATATTTACCAAAAACATTATTGTAAGTCATGAATTGCATTGATGATTATTTATTACTAGTACTTCATTTTAATGGTTTCTTATATGTTAATTGATTTGATTATTTAATGGAATTAAATTAGACACCAGCCAGCAATTTATTTTATATATATTGCTTATGATGCATAAAAATAATGTAAAACATGACATGTGATACTTCTTTGACAAGAATTGAAAAATATAAAGTCGACAGTATTAAGTCATACAAGATGAGAATGTTTCAAGTGATTGACGTAACGTGACGAAAACACCTGGGAAAATGTCCTTTGTGCTGGCAGACCTGATTGGATGACTGGCAAGATGTTGATAATTGTACAGAACATCCAAACTGATTGCACATGGGAACGAGAAGTGTTAGATCATCGTAACTCGACGCAAACCAACAACTCTGGTGTAATTATATGGCGAAGGACAAGACAGGTGACAATTTTGTGAACACTGTTACCTGTCGTCGAGGTCCTTTGATGTATACAAGCACCTGACGAGGAGAGATATGTAACAGATATTTCCACCATTTGGAAAATAAATGGGTGTAATATAGCAATATCATGTTAGTGTGTATGGATTAACAGGGATACTAGAAAACGGGTATGAATACCAGTGTGAACTGATATAATATGCAATGCTTTGACAGCGTGTATTACATATGGTAATTAACAAACAATATAGGAGTCTCTCTAGATTTGACATCTTGGCAGTGTATGTACATCTATACATGTACATTTTGTATTTGATATGTTTTAAAAAAATTGAAAAATTATTTTATTTAGAATAATTCTACCTTCAGATACTATTACCAATGCTAAATTAATTGCTGAAGGATAATTGCCATTGTTATCACTAGGACAAAACTATTTGAAATTAAGAGATCTGCAACGTTAGCATTGCTTAAATTAATTACCGGGTAAGGATGTTGGTTTGTCATAATCAGTGTTCCTCTATCTTGTAAATAATTTTACATAATTTAAATACACATCTTCATAAGCTTTAGGACATACAAGTTAGAATACTGTTAGTTATTATATGTTAATTCTAACTCACCGTTTTTCCAGTTGTAATGATGTGTCCATTCATGGTACTGGTAGACGTGTCCAAGTCCGCTTTCTTGTCTTTAACGTACTTGCCACCACGCTGCATGCTACTCTTCTCATTGGTCAACACTGTGTCAGTTTCCGTTGCAGGATTCTGTAAGCCGTAGGTGCTTCGACTGGCGGTGTCCTGCTGTTCATATACCTGCTTCAGCTGTCGATCTTTGTCGCGTTTCCGTAAATAACACAGCGCTACTAAGATGGCCGCCGCAATAAGCAACGTGGCACAGACTAGAACGATAACGATGACAATGTATTGGTCTTTGGACTCCAGCATAGCGCCACTCATAGGTTGTGGGGCTATCGCAATTTTAAATCTGTGGGTGACCGATTTCGAGTTTGGTTCCGTGTTCGATATTCTTAGTAATAGATGGTACGTGCCAACCATTGTTGATGTTATGTCTTTAGTGATATAAATTTCACCAGTTTTCTTGTTGATTTCAAATAATCCTGATGAATTCAAGTCCTTAGCGTCGTAATAGATCACTGAGTTGCTGTCACTATCTAAGTCACTGGCTTGAACCTGAGCTTGAATGCTGCCCGCTTTTGATGAAACGTACACGGAGGCGCTGAAATTGACGTCGTTTGGATATATGAAGTAAGGGTCGTTGTCGTTCTTGTCAATGATGACTACGGTGATTTGTGCCGAGCCTGACAATGGGTTCGTACCGTGGTCTGTTGCGACGACTTTGAACATGTATTCACTGACATCCTCTCTGTCAAGCACTCCAGTAGTGATGAGGGTTCCGTTCTGCAGAATGGTGAAAGGCGGACGGGGCGCTGGCGGAAATGGATCCACTTTCAGCGTAAACTTTCCACCGGCTCCGGTATCGAGATCAAACGCCGACACATTGCCCACGTTTGCGCCAATGGGCAGATTCTCGGAGACCTTGAAGTGATAAGCCTGCCGCCAAAACGCGGGTTTCTCGTCGTTGATGTCCAAGACGTTGATCGTCACCGTTGCAGTTGCGGTTTTGGCGGGCTTGCCACCATCGACCGCGAAAACCTTGAACACATACTCAGCAGTATCTTCCCTATCGAACCTGATTTTGGCTCGGATTATTGGAATGTCGCTTTGAATCGTGAAATTGACGCTGGCTTCTTTCGCCACAGAATACGTCAACTTCTTATTGTCACCAGAGTCCCTGTCGGTGGCTGCCAGTTGGGTCATTGTGTCTCCTATTGCATTGTTCTCAGCAATGTTCATGAACACTTCCGATACAAGGAACTCTGGTTCGTTATCATTCACATCCAAAACCTCCACAGTGAAATCTTTCGTTGTATTCAAAACCGGGGAGCCCCCATCGCGACAAAATATCGTCACAACGTAACTTTTCGTGATTTCGTAATCAAGGGGTTTTGCGACAACGACTTTGTATTCCTTGTCGTCAAGAGGCTTCAGTCTGAACCCCGCTACTTGACTGAAACAGGTAACAATGTTATTGGCACCAGTGTCGGGATCAGAAATCTTTATATGCGCGATTGGGAAATCGATGTGAACCGATTCTAAAACTTTGGCAGTATTTCCTCCATTGAGTATGTTCAGTGTAATGGCAGGGGGGTTGTTTATAGTATCCAGAATGTCAATTTCCACGATGGCTTGGGATATCTTGGGTGGCGAACCTTTGTCACTGGCTTCGACAATGACCTGGATGTGTCCGCTGTTCAGTCGTTGCTGTAGTCGCATCTCGCCGCTTTCCTCGTCCATGGAGAAATATCTACGAAGCTCCACATCCTGGTTACTACTGATTCTGTAAAAAATCTCTCCATTTCTTCCCGCATCAGCATCAGCAGCGGTTACTTGCGCAATGACAACACCCAGTGTCGTGTTTTCGTTGATTGTCACGTTATACTCGGGACGGCTGAACTCTGGCGAATTATCGTTGACGTCGACGATTGTGATTTGAACGTCCATGGCGCTGCTTAGCGGGGGACTGCCGCCATCTTTGGCAATCAATTTCAGGTTGTACAGCGCCTGGTGTTCTCGGTCCAGCTTGTCCTTCACGTAAAGCAGAATCTGAGACGTCCGGTCCAGGTTTTTCTTGAATTCCACTCGGAAAGGAACATCGGACGGAACTATCGTCACGCTCTGAAGAGTGTTCCTGGAATCAGAGTCACTGTCTGTAGCACCGGTGAAAGTCACAAAAGCATTCAGAGGTTCCGATTCCAAGAACGACAACTTCAAAAACTCCGTCGGAAACTTTGGAGGATTGTCGTTCTCATCCTCCACGGTTATTTTCAATTTCAAGTTTTGAAAAAAGTTTTTGTCAGTTCTGGCCACGATTTCAATCTGTAATTCACACGTGGTTATGAACGCGCACAGAGCTTCCCGGTCGATACTGGCATTGACGGTCAGCTCTCCGGAGTTCCGGATCCGGAATAGTTCACTGTGAGGATTCCCTTTTGTAAGAATACTGAACTGTAATTGGTTGATGTTCTCAAGATTGGCATCTGTGCGCACATTTCCAACCAGGAATCCAATCCGAACATTTTCCTTGATGGAATACTGGAGAGCTTCACCACTAGCACATAGAATCACACCCAGAATTAAATATCCACATATTCTCAGCATTATCATTTCCATCTTCATCGCGCCAATTTCCACGAGATGCCGTCAAGACGTCTTCGGCGTGTCACCAGTTGTACATTTCGCCGTCCGCCGCTCATCAATCTGAAACATACGAGTATAAACAGAGCGGTTAACATGCTGATTAACATTAGACGAGTGCAATTAACGACTATAATTCCTTCCACCTGCGACGAGCCGTGACAATATTGACAGTCACAGACAAGGTCTACAACAACAAATGAACACAGACATACCTGCCGACTCAATCAGATGATAGGAAAACACCCTGGTCTAGCGTAATGTTTAGGACACACAAACATCGAGATCTAGTGGGGTCGGTGTTTAGGAAATACACGAACACACACATAGCTGTTCCCGGTTCAGAGCCCTACCAGTAATTGAGACTCATCTCTCCAGAGAAACGCTTTGAGCCGGTGAGAGCCCACCCCCCTCGTACCTCCAGCCAATGGGTAACAGCAATCAGCCCACACACACCTGAGCCGTACAGCCAGGCTGGGATACCGGGATCCGATTGCCCCAGTAATTGACAGCTTAGAGCAGATGTTTTGCCTGACTGACCGCAAACTGGACAGTGGCTATTTCTGGGGAGCTGTGTGCTGTACTGGACTTGAGGATCTGCTGGACTGTGGCTATTTCAGGGTGCTTGACCAGTACGTTAACACACTCTCTGGACATTTAGAGTGTTGTACGAGTCCGAGTCTGTCTACTGGCTTTCATGTAGTCAGTGATTTATGATACTCTTGTACAATTACAAGTACAAATAACAATCTAGCTAGCAGCTCCTAATTTACCTTTGTAATGTATCTTTTCATTATGCGTGAATTAATGGAATGTGGTAGTGTCATTTTGTGGTATTGTTTGATTGTGAATTTTATGCCAGTGCCAATGTGGGTTCACATACTTAAAGTAACAATATTAAAAGTAGATAAATTTGGTTCTCTAAAAATATATATTCATACTGTATTTTTGTATTACGATTATAAATATTACACAAATGTTAATGCTGTTATTTTACTTAAAATGAGAGGTTACAATTATACTGCTCACAAACATTTTCATATCTATAAATATCATATCACACTGGATATCCATGGACATTTCAACAAGCATATCAACAAAATATCTTATCAGTATTTAATAACGTGGAAAGAAATTCACATAATCTTCTGCACGCCTCTTTGCCTGCGATCTGAGAGATCTCTACCCCCCACCGAGTTTTACGTCTTTTTAAGAGGGGATGCTCACATGGCTCAGGGGATGACTTCCTGTTTGTCCTTTGAAGAACTGGACAGTGGTCAGGGAGGAAAGGACGGACATGCCATCACGTGTATCCAGGAACCGGATCTCATGGAGAATCAAACACTGGACCCTGTGTCCTAGGAGCAATAGTTGGCACAGTGGGGAGAGATTTCACAGCGTAGGTCTAAACATCGTTGTTACCCGCGGTGGCGCGACATGGAGGCATTGGATGTTTACAAGTCAACAACCGTGCAATCAGCAATCGTAACTCTCCTGTCAACAGGCTCTGATCTATACTGGCGGTTGTTTAGGGGAGTAAATTTCAAATATAATGGGGAATAAAACTTCAAGGGGATTCTTTGTAATGTAATTTGGAAATTATTGATATTCAATGCAGCTTTGTTCCGAGTTTCCGACACACACTAGTAGTTTATCCAATGGTAAATCATAGGCATATAGTTATTAATTATTTTTTTTACATTTCAGTAAATGTGTCGTACATGTTGGAAATAAATAGCCATAACCTATGCATTTCAAATAATTACCATAGCTTAATTAAACCCCTAAGATATGAATAAATTAATAAATTCAATTTATAAACATTCAAGGATATTGTATTAGGAGCCTACTATACAAATTAATTTTAATACAATTTCAAATTTCTAATTATTATACAGTACAGTATACATATTATGTAGACCGTACAGTGTACAAATAAGTACAGTGTATACAATAATTCTATCCTTTCTCTCCTCAAATACTTATTAAAATAGAACTATGAGTTTCTACCTATGATTGTTATCATTGAATGAAATGGACAAAGGTGTACCTATCATGCCTCATGTGTTATGTACACAGCGTTGAATGAAATTGACCAGGGTCTGTCCGTCAAGCCTTGAGGCTGTCCCGCTTATCACAGGTGGACATAACTGAAATAGACGACTACCAAACCACACTGCAGGCAGTGCGATGTCACATATGTTGGTAATGATGACCCAACTTTTATCAGTAGCAGTCATTGGACAAGCGTTATTGCGGCTATCGGCGACCCGTGGGAGATTCAATCTGTTATTAAATGGCGTCTATATGAGGAATCTGATGTCTGATTTTTAGATTACCGAAAGAAATTCGTTGGTGACATGTGGTGAGATAAGGACAGTAGAGGTGCACCATTTGGTCTGATAACAAATGAATTGATAGCAGGAATGTAGATATGTACGTACTCGTGCGGAATAGGTTTTTATATTAACCCTCCCCATACCGGAGGCAACCAGAGAAGTCATAAAAGGCTGTACCTGTGCCTAATCAAGCAGAGAGAGGGTTAACACAGATTATAGATAAATATTTAAGCATTTCGTCAACACATAATTTTAAAAAATAGACTTTGCATGCGCACACACATAGATAATGTCATATTTCATTAAATAATAAATATATAAAAGTATATACTCCAATTAATACTTGTAATTCAGTAACATATTTCAATAAAATATTTCCTTTTAGTAAATTCTAAATAAGCATGTATGAATATAAACAGACTTATTTATGAGTTCAAAAATAACCCCCTCATCATTATTCCGAAATTCGTGTAATTTTGTGAACACCTGAACCAACAGAGCGGCCTCTAATTTAACTAATACTGTGGTTCACATTACAGTCATCCCCAACATTATCCCGCGATTCCCACACAATAAAAGCAAAACAAATGCCACCAAGACTGACGAGACACAATATACGTCTCACAACGGCCGTCGTGATTGGACGTTCTCACGAAGGATGAGAGGACATCCCAGAATCCTCTTTTTATGCTGATGAAAATGTCAGTTCCTGGGATTTACGACCGTTTTTCCAATTTTGGAATCAGGTGTGCATTGTCACTTTAAAAGTAAAAGATGGGTTTTATCGCAGGTGTTGAGAAAGGATTGGGTACTGAGGGGAAGTAAGGTTATATCCAATGAAAGCATGACAGCGTCTCCATTACCCGCTGAATATTTCTAAATTAAGTTTGTTGGATATACTACAGGATGTAAAAGACAGGTAAATGTCAAAGTCTAGAATGTCTATAGGCCATAAATAAGTCTGTCAGTTGAAATAATTAATGATAGAAAATTTGGAAACAAAGGTAATGTAGTGCCATGAGTATGCATTCAGGCATGGATTTTGTACAAATAAATGTAAACAATTTATAAAAAAAAGAATTTTTTTTTTTTTTTTTTTTGAGATTGGTTGTTCTTTATTAGTCCTTATTGGTTGGTTTATTACCTACAGAATCTGGCAACACCAAACAGCAGTGTATTCTACACATTAGTACACAGTCGCACCTGTCTGCCACTCAAACTGAACACCGACAAACAGGATTAAACTCAAATAAAAAACATAATCACTAGAACTATTTTATCACCAAGCAAGGTGTCCAACTTTAATGCAGTACACCTGATAAAAGTCACACTTCTGGGTTTTGATAAGTCCATTTATTACTTTGTCAAACCCTGCTGAACTCTGTGATACTGAAAGTGGACATATTTATGATAAGCATATAGCCGCTAAATAGCCGTCATTGAGTTGTACTCACTTGGATAAGCTTCAATGAGACGTTATGAAAGTTACTGTTTCCCCTGCAGGGGTCAACTATGAGCTCGCAGCCCCTTATCTGAACCCTAACCCTAGCCTAGGCAGATCCATCAAGTCATGCTGTTCACATTAAATGTAGGTGAAAATAGGATGTGATTTAACTCCCCTAAATCCTTTATACAATCAAGAGTATATTGTCAGTGTGATGAGTCCCTATAAGTGGCAGCATACTTGATCAGATATTTTCAAAATGGTAAATAAAAATACTTGCAAATGCTGTGTGTACTCTGAGACAATGAATGAATTTCCATGTAGTTAACTAAAATTTACTGATCATTACTGAACCATAAATATATTAGATGCATTATTTTCTTGTTTACTGTATTAAGAGTTTATCGTACTGTTCAAATGGTGTGAAACTTGAACTTCAAATATTTAGTTTGATGTCCTAATTATTCCACTTTTCTAACATCCATTACCAGGAAATCAAGTATAATTTCATAGAAAACAGTAGAGATAGAAATGGTAACAATTCTGCTAGTGTATGAGTATGCATGTTAGAGTAAATTATGTCCAAATCGAGAATGACTTGTGTTAATAAAAGTGCTTACGTTGAAATAACAAATATTCTTATCATTGTGTGGATCGTCACTTTAATCAGTTTACTACTTTAATCAACAATTGCTTTTAACCCTAGAGGCTCCCTGGAGATGCCCAATCAGCCTTGTGTTATTCTTAATCTAGCTTCAATCTAGCTTTAATCCAGTTGGGATAATGTAAATAATATCAAACAAAATACAGTTTATCAAATTTTAATATATTAAAATTGAATTACAACTAAATAACATTTTGACATTTCCAACAAACCGATGACATTTAATTAAACTATGATCACAGTATCCTAATATTTCGAAAATATATATCCACATATTTCCTGAATTAACAATAAATAGCAATTCATGTGTATTAAACATGATTAAGTATCTAGTTACGGAGATCCCAATTTAAGATAAATGTATCATTAATAATTTAAGGCATATCATATTACCTGTTAGTTTATCCCTGTATCTACATACCATGTGGCTATTCATTTCACCCCCCTATAACACCATTGTTTGAATTACAAGTAATAAAGCTGGAATAAAGCTATTGTGTGAGAATAATGCAGCTCATTATCCATCAGTTAACACCCGGCAGGTGACACTCACATTATGAAAAGCTAAAATCTCTGCTCCACAAACAATTTACAGACCCCCATGTGAAATGAACATTAATACTCTCGGAGGTCCATCGAGGTCCGTAGTTGTGCAATCCTATAAGCTGGTTTGATTCGCTTCTGTGACTTTGTATTGTTGACGGGTGCTGTTCGACAATGGGTGGGTCGTTAGGGATTAAGTATGCGGTCTGTTGAATGTTTTTTAGCCACAAATCATAGACTGCCGTTATGTATGGACTTAATTCGTGCTGAATACTCGGTAATCAATTTAATGATTTACGCTATGGTCCAGATAAATACTTCCACTTTGATGGAAGCATGACAATTGTACACAGATTGTTCTCTATGGTTTGGATATAATAATAAAGGGATAAGTACATGTATTTGATTATTATCATCTAATGGAAAGTTGAATATGGACATTATTTACACTATTTTTGCAGACTTTCTCCAAATATTATTCCTAATTTTGCCATATATTATGTGCACACATGTAAAGTAACATAGTATTTATTAACATTTTACCAATTTACTGTGAAATAACCGGTAATAAGACTGCAATTCAAGTTATTTTAGGAGAACAAGCAAGTATACAGATATTTCGTGTATCAGTAGACTAATAACTATGCAAATTAGGGAACTATTTCCTATGACCTAATTTTCATGTGATGGCATACTACTATTTATGAATGCTACTCTATGGAAATAGTAAACACGATGATCGGAGGTTATGTGCAAA
>JAUTBX010074429.1:8149-18950 GCA_032361465.1 Lepetodrilus tevnianus | reverse complement strand
CGCTCGTATACCACTTGTAAGTAAAGAGCCGTAACTGCAGTGCACATGGCGCCCCCTGGTGGTGGACATGCCAGATAGCCTCCCCTGCTGGGTGGAGTGTGGCCCCACTATGGGACCCACTATGAGCCCCACCGTTGCTCCCACTCAGCCATGTCAATCCCCTGCAGCAGCTTACAAGTTACAAGAGCAATGAGTCATTTGATTACAATTTCTCATTCCAGCAATAAAAAAACGTGATGTTTGACCCATTCACTGCCCACGGACAGCAATTAATCAACCAGAATTCACAATACAAGCTCACAGCTCAGGATGTGAAATCCGCATATACCTCAGTATTTCTATACCTTCGGTCAGCAATTAATCATATTTCATAGAATATCTTAAGAATAGTATTTACTTGGCAATAAGGTCCCAGAACCTTTTTCAATGGATTTTGTTGGACATATGTTTTCCTCCTTGACCGTCATTCCTATCTCTCCACCATCCACCCCCGCCACCCATCACCCCACCCCCGCCACCCATCACCCCACCCCCAGTTACAAGAACATCTGTGCAACAGGTACAAGTAAAGACTGGAGAATGCCCACTTTCCCACCCAGGCGGAGTCTCTTTTACATAACCATTCCAATCCACATGGTCCAAGTGGCCCTTGCTAATGAGGAGAGCGTGCAGCCATCCCCACCCCCCTACTGAGATTATCAGGGTAATCCCCACCCCCCAAGGTTCTTGACAGAACCCAGAACAAGCCTCTGTCATAAGACCCTGGAACCCCTCTCCTTGGTTCTGTCATATCTCCGGTGTCAACCCTTCCAGAAACCGTGACACAAGACTTCACTCTGCTAGTTTCTATTGACCTGTAGTCATTTGTCAGTTACCACTGCCACAATGGTGTTACAGGGGCCTGATCCCGATTAATTACCGGCCAGTATGGGGTCCCGAATGAACCCAGTCGAAAGAACCCAGTCAGTTTTCGTATCTTCAACTCTTACTTCACTGACCTTGGCATGACAACTATCCTGGTCAGGGGGGTCAAGACTTTTTTAAAAATAAAAATGGGGTTTCTGGATACCTCTTGTTTTTCCAAGCAAGCGGGACCAAACTGTCGCTGCAACAGGACCTCTGCTAATTGGCGACCTGCAGGGAGTCCGAGAGGGATCATGACGGGCTTCTATGACAGGACCTCAAAGTGGACAGGGAGAAGGGTAGAGGTCAGGGTCTAGGGAGGTCGGATCTCTGGTTTAGAATCCACGGACATGTCATGTGTCGGTTTGGATGGGAAAACAGCCTGTCAAGGTACTGGGATTAATTCCACATCTTGGGCCCACATGGGGAGACCAGACAAGGGGCCTCGGCCAGGAATTCCTGATGTCCAGCCCTTGTCCTCCTTCCTGGGAATGCTGGTCTACTCTTAAACACCCAAACAGGAAACGTGTTGGTCGTAATGTTAAACAAGTTGATCCAACCATGTGAGAAGAAAAGCTTTTCAAATCCAGCAGGAAAACATCTGAATTCTGGCCGTATTTTCACATCCTGTTTCATTGCCGCATCTGTTCCCATCTATGTTGTTATGGTGGTTGCTAATTTGTTTGTTTAAAATACACATTAATTCAATTCAATTGTTAATGTAATTTGTGAATGGTTATTACTTCCGAATGTCGTCAGTATCTGAACATGCTGTATTCCTAATATTCCAAACATAATTTATGGTTCTTCCTACAAATATTAATGTAATGAATTATAGCCCATTAGGTGTCTTACATTACAATTCAAATTCATGCCTACCACTTTAAGCCATTTCTTTCTATTTAAACTAAAATGTCAGTCTTTCCTCGTATAAATTCCCAAGCGGTCATTAAATGCATTCAAGTATGTCCAAGCAAGAACCATAATGTTCACTGATGCGTGATAATATTTTTACCACAAGACCCATAACAGAAATCCATTTCATACCTCATTAGAATTAACCAACGGATGTTAATTAGTCAGAACTTGTTGGGGAAAGCTGTATGGATGGGGTAATGAATGAGAGAGAGTGTGGGGTGGGGTGTCGAGTGGGTTGGGGTGGGGGGATTGTTACTCTCTAAGGGGGGTCCCCATTGCACATGATAAATATAACATGCCAAGTCCATCCAATCATCACAATGATATATGGAGAGGTCTGCAGAGTCTCTGTCATGGTTTAGATCCTAGCGATGGCCTCCTCAGTGTAGTACCATCATCACCTCGAGGAGGAGATTGTGGTGGTGGTGGTGGCAGATCATCTACACACATACACACACACACACATCACCCTGTCCTGGTCCTAGATGACCAACAAGACCAGCTAACATAAGACAACAGCGACGGACACAAGCCATTATCAGCAGGCCATGTGTGAAACTTGGCATAATAATGGCAGTAAATTGACAGACATATCCCACTCGGAAACACGCTTAATAAATTATGGAACCGTCCACAGAATCGCTTAATGAATGATGGAACCTTCCGTAGAATTGGCCCATATATCAAACCACTGCTATCATGTGGCATTACAAATGCCAATTAGCTGAGAAATTTGGGCCATAACTTATAATGAAGCAGGTGTATGCACCCCTGGCCTTCGTTATTCCATGTAAATCTTTACAGTATTGCTATTTGAATCTTTAGAACTTTGTAATATGTAAATTAGTCTGTGTCACACCTTGTCCTGACATAAATACTCCTATTCAAAATATCGCCCTAGATCAGATAAGCAAGTCTAGATTACTGGAGAGATAAAGAATTTTCAGAGGTTTCTTTCATACCAATATAATACCAATCATTATCATTTATATTTGAACTATTTACTTTCACCCTATGGATAGTTTATATGTAAATCTATGTTCTTTAAGGTTAACATGCACACTTTTAATTTAATACTTTGTAATGAGGTGAAAATTAAATTGTGTCACAAAATGACAATATTGGGCAATGTAGGCACACTGGAATAAAAATAAAAATAAAAGAATGTGGAGATAGAAATAATAGTAAGCAGATAAGCCCATAGATGACAGCAGTCTTGAAGGTTACACACAGTGATGCCAACTGGACAGAGACATTGAAGAAATAATGATACATGCACACCATGATTACACTCACGAAATCATCCAGCAAGTAAACTCTCCCTAACACGAGTCACAAGAGGATTTAGGGGATCATGGGCTACTGTATCCGACGTGGAACAATACGGGTGCGCAGGGGATGGAGGGATCCAATTTGGGATCCCACGGGGCCGGGCTCCACTAAGCAGGAAAGGGGTGTTCTAGAACGGGGTTTAGGCAAGGATCACTATTGTATCCCTTGGTTTTAATACAGTAAAGATAATAATTGCTAGGTGTCGTGTTGCTTTGAAGTTAAAGCTCACTATGATGTGCTTTAGTCCTCTCAATACTAAAAATGGGACTCCTGAAGATGGAGGAAGTGATAACGGAGATATTTTGTACTAAAATATGACAATTTTCACAATAAAATATGTTTATGTTAATCCCTAAATAGAGAATCGCCACCACATTCAAACAAAACATTTTGTCTTCGGATATTGTCTGTGTTACTTTCCCCATATGGTCCTTTGTGTAATTTCTTGATAATAAATACTTGTCATGGACATATCTAGATCCAGGGTCCACCCTAATGACCCCAATAATTCCATGTTTGCATTTAGTCACAAGTTTGTGTGTACATTATTTTTTTTACTATCCCACATTAAAGAAAATAAAAATACAAAACCTCCTTTTAAAAATACTTAATTATCGCAACACCTGTAGGCTAAAGGTATTTAATCCCATTTTGGGTTCAGCCTACTTCAAAAAGTTATTTTACAACACTGAGTTACATTTTCTACTTTACGACCTGTTAATTCCTTATTAACAAGGAGTATTTACAGATGCTCGACTGCAGTATACAGACCTGTATACCCCACGATGGGTTAACTGGCAATTAGGGCAATAAAATAACAGTTACCAAAAGAAACTTTAAAAGATCAACAATCCACAGAGAAAAAACACCACAGCTCGCCTCAAAACTCCTCCTATAGTTTTACAACAGGCAATAAAACTCGTAATTATTGTGTGATTATTTCACCCCAAGCAGGCCCACTGTTAGATCCTAGCTTGGTGTACACTGGTCCTCCAAACCTTGGCTGAAAGGGATTAACCCTTAATTAGATTGGCTAATTATATCTACAATAGTGCACCTAGTTAGATCCACCCTTTGAAGTCAGCTTGCTCTTCTCTGCACCTGTATTCTGTTGTGCGCTGAGGCTCTTCGCGAATTCAATAGCCGGTCTCCACCCGGAATTCGCAGAGCCGTGATTGGCTGGAAGGCCACCCGTGTATTGAGACCGAAATGGGGTTATAAGGCTACGAGGGTTATTTTCTATCATTTATTCTTCTCCATGTGATCTGTGAACTATATACCAAGCGTGATATATTGGATGATATTGTATCGTATGGGAGCAGATATGAGGATTAAAAGGTATCTGCAAGGTAACTATGCATTTTGAATATGGTACTATACTTATTATTGTCTTAGTTATATTCCAAGCCAAAGCATAGCTGTAATAGTTGGGAATAGTTGTAATGGTCCAGTTGTAACATGATGGCCCCAACATGATACCTGGTCCTAAACTGTAATATCTATTACAATAATCATTCATATCTTCAGTCCAGAATTAACCTACTATTGGCTTAATGTAAACTCTGATAACACATGACATTTTTTAACCCTAAAATGTATACACCAAACATCGGATAACTATTTTGATTAATATACAAACAAAGTTAATCAGTTTTATGTTTAATTAAATAAACCGCATCAATACAAACCTCGCAATGTAATCTTACCATACCCTCCAGACAGGCTTTGGGAAGTAATCTCTTTTTATTTTTGATTGTAAGAAAAACATGTTTAGATATGGAGAGATGCTTGAGTACTTTTAACAATGGCTGAAGTAGGATGTTGGTGTGTGGATTTATTTGGCGATACCTAGACCAGGTGTCCAATGCAATAGTTGTGGATCTCCCAGGTGTAAGTTGGATTTAGATTATCTCCACATTGGAATAAAGGACAGGTATCAACAGTGATCAAGCTTAGAAGATAGCAAAACATTGAGCTTATGGGATATACATTGATATATTGACAAATGTGACTCAGTATTTCCACTTTATCTAGCCCAGTTTTATAATTTATTTCTTATTTATTTTGATATTTGAAATATTTGTTTGACTATTAATAATGTTATAAAACATGCTAAACTAACCATTAGAAGAAACGTACTGGCACCGGAGAAATCCTTTAATGTTTGATCACAACATCAAATCCTTATCCTCTGCATTACAATACTTATATAATGCAAAATATTTAGTTAATATGATCAATATTAAACAAGGAAAATTTATTTATACTAATATAAAGCAAACAGAAGTAGCATGTAAACTTAATAGTTGTATGTAGTCAAATATTGAACATATGTACAAACAATTAACATGTTGTCCTCCTAAATGGTATACTAGTACTAGTATTAATGTATAATGGTATATGAATGCTTGAGTCTTTCCATTGCTAAGTACAGGATCATGTTCTATTAGTACAATAATCTCAACGTTAAATACAATGACATTTCCACATCCAGTAGAAGAAACTCTCATCAGCTCAATCTTCAAAGATTTTATTTTAAAAATAGTGATGTTACTATCTCTATCGGAATTAAAACTATAAATAAAGCCCAAAAGGTACTTGTCCCTTTAAAATAATTTAACAATGATAACTCATTGCCCACACAAAATATGAATGAAATCTCCACATGTGTAGAACTAGACTCAATACTCACCAGGGAAAACCTTCCAAAATATACCTTTTTTTAAACCATCTTTAAAATACAAATAAAAAAGTTACAAAGATACCTGAGTTCCAAATCATCTCAACTTTCAATACTCAGGCAATTGAATTAAATCATTCATTGATTGTGACAAAGAGTGAGTGACTCAACGAGATTTGTTTTTGTAAACACTGCCATGTGTTTTCTCTCTGTACCCATTTGTCTAAGCAAACACCCAGGTAACGAGGCCTCTCTGGCCCCAGCCAATCAGATCGCAGTATTCACAAGGACCAATTGTACTGGTCAGATTGTGTCACTCAGGGCTAAAGAGATTTGACACTGAGCAGATATATATAAATGTGTGCACATGGAGGTTGTTCCCTATTCTTAATGTTGGAGACAGATACAACCACACCTTACAATGATTGAAGAGAATTGGAGTAGCTACCACATTATTTCACGATTTCAAGGTAAAACAAAAAATAATGTGATTAACATTCAGGTTAATTGTGTATTGTTTGGTTTAAATTGAAGCTGACTTTCAGTTTAACCCTCTCCCTGTTGGATTATGCACAAGCACTTTTGGGCATCTCCAGTTTCCTTCAGCATGGCTAGGGTTAACCATGTCATATATTCAGAATATTTGTAACTGATATTCTTTAACAGTACCTAACATTCAGTTATGAATTGGAATACCTACCACATTGTTTCATGATTTCAAGGTAAAATAAATTACCCATGTCATTAACATTCAGTTTAATTGTGTATTGTCACTTTAATAGTGTTGTATTGTTGGGATTAATTTTGTAGCTACCTTTCACTTTAATTGTGTACTGCTACATATGCATTTTAATTTGACTTTCAATTCAATTTGAAGTAATAAACATTTAGATTAATTTAAATACATATATATTCAGTAATTTTGATGCAGTTTCAGTGTTCAAGTGTAGTCAACATTTATCTTTTAAATTATAATAAATATTCTAATTAATTTGTATATACATGTATTATATTATAGAGATTAATTGTATTACATGTTATTCATTTTATATGAAAATATAATGAATATTTCCAGACTTTTTAAATACACATTTCCTACAGTAACTTTTCACTTTCCACCAATGCATATCATATTACGGGTACCTTCAATGCAAACTATTTATAAAATATTTCTCAATGAAGCAATGA
This sequence comes from Lepetodrilus tevnianus, assembly GCA_032361465.1. Lineage (NCBI taxonomy): Eukaryota > Metazoa > Mollusca > Gastropoda > Lepetellida > Lepetodrilidae > Lepetodrilus > Lepetodrilus tevnianus. The sequence goes on along the minus strand of JAUTBX010074429.1, from coordinate 11,929 downwards.
GTAGAGCTTTAACTTCTAATAGTCTAAAGATGTGAAGAGATGATACTTAAATCTGTACATTAAGCTTGCTAATTTTGTAGCATTTGTCAGAGATACTCATGACAATTATAGAATTTGATCCTGCATGCTTACAAATTAAGGGCTTTGTGGTCTGTGTTTTATTTTGGTACCTCTAATCAAGTGTAATAGCCGGTATCAAGAGCAGTAGGAGAGGGATGGGTTACTCTATCTTTGGACTGACGGACATCTGCTTGTTTTTGGTGCACCTGGGCCTTTAAAAGTTTTAAAGGCACGCTTGACCCATGCCCAGCCTGTGTTGGTACCCCTGTGTTAATGTAACGTTAATCAATTTGACAGAAACTCTGACCTGAGGAAAGGTTGAGGATAATGGGACTGTCATTAGTTTTGATAAATCATGTAATATGTGTAAACTTGTAATTAGGGTATGAAAATATTGGTCAATTATCATGATGATAATTTGTATTTTGCGACTAAGACATGATATACCAATCATTATGGTAACGCATAACATTAACAGTGCACATACTGTAAAATAAGATCATGAATAATAATAATGATGTTAACATTTCCCCATATTTTTATCTGATGATCATAACAATTCCTAATTTAAGTCTGCAATATAACAACATTATAAAAAAAAACAATGTATATTTTAACAACATATAGAAAGTTGCATAGTTGTAATTATTCAAATATTTGGTCAACATTTCCCCCCCAATGAATTTAAAAAATAAATATATTTTAAGCCGTTAATCTGATATGCCAGTTATTAACACATACATGACATACCAACATTACTGTTTTTAATAAAACAATGTACAATTAACTTTAACACGATATAGAACAATGCACACATTGATAACAGCCTGGGTTTGTTTAATTGGTGGATAAAATGTCATATTCTCCTGCCCATCAGATGTTATAGGATTTATGACCTGGGTAATCTCAAAGATCCAGGGCACTGATAATCCCAGATAGCGGAACTGGGATGGATGTGGGGTATGTGACTGGGGGTAAATTACAGACCCAGCTAATCCGGGAGCTCTACAGTGGAAAAAACATTGACACAATCAGCGATATCAAGGGGAGATAATCAATTAGTAAACCACAAAGGGATGGCTCAGTTTCGGAGACGTAGCTCTTGGAGGTAGAAAACACAAAGGTTTAATTGGAGGGGGATAAATTCCATGACAACATGCTGGGATGTATATATATGCCAGGCAGGTGATGCTTGTTCATTTTCGTGGGTAATACAGACACGATTGGTGATCGCCGATCTCTCCACAGGGTATATTCCGTGATATTGAGTATTCACGCCAGCGCTTTCCGTGATATTGAGTATTAACCCCAGTGCTTGGAAACAGCTGCTGCATGGTTACATTACATGCAATTACCTGTGAATCTACCTGAGGTTTTACCTGTGTTTTCACCTGCGTTTCACACCTGGGCAGGTGGACAATGTTAATTACAGAGAGGAGTGTGAGAGTTGCATTCTCCACAGGTACGCTCTTCCAGTCTATACACCTAATCAACTGGAAGGACTTTTATGAGGTGTAAACTTTCCCCCCAACTATAGGCTTTATTGACACCAATTATGTTGTTAGTCGACAAGACAGTGTGAAATTTCCAATATGATGGTATATAGTTTTCACAAGCATGGCTATATAATTGTGAATTCATTTTAATGTATTCCCAGAGGTGTTTCTCCGTGAAAATTACCTCTCATGGGAATTTCTATTCTTATTAAAAAGCATTAAATTGTTATTTAATGTTTTCAATTTTTATTAATTTGTTTGCTTGTATTTCAGATTGGTTAGAGTGTAGCATGGAGACTGATGCCAACATTACTGAACTAACCACAGATGAGATGTACATGATGCTCCAGAAAGATATGGTAAGCTATTTCATTTTGAACAAAATCTCCTTTAAAAACTAACTACTGTGGCTGAACATACTTTCTTCTAAGCAGACTGTGGTACAAGGGAGATAACTTGTGGTCAAATGATATTTTAATGCTCTTCCTCCACTTGCGGTGGTGATTGTACGGCACTTCAGGCAGTAATTTCTGTTCACTGAAGCTTGGCTGAGTTAAACAACTATTGACTCTGGCTGGAGTGTTTGCTTGCTTAGGTCACAAAGGTTCTATTCAGATAGTCACAATGTATCCACTGCGAAGGCTGGATGTTTGAACTAGATCTATCTGTCCGTCCTCCCCTTTGTACTGTATCAAACACTAGTTAAAATGCAATTTCTCTCAAAAACTTGACTATTTACCATTTCCATTATAAATGCCTTGTGAAAATCCCATCATTGCCAAATGTAAGCATTTGTAGCCCAAGTGTCATCTTTATCTACTTATTCCCGACAAAGGGTCCCAAACAATTTTTACAAGGGTAAAAGTTTACAATCAATTCAATGATTGAATTTCAGTTTCCTTTGATCATTGTACCATATTGCAACTTTAAAGATACCATCACCCATAAAATTCTCATAACTTTTTATTAAAGACCCAATAGTGGTTTCAATGCCGGACACAAACTTTTATAATTTGGACGCCCGGTGGTGAGGTTATTTCACAGCTGAATCAGATTGGGATTAACCGGGAAAATTAACATAGACACGCTAATTCCATTTTGTAACCTAATTAAATGGACCCATGTGTAATTATGACCAGCTTGTCTTAGTATAGCAACAACTTAACAGAGTTCATAATGCTGCATAGAAAAACTTGGTTTTAACAGTCACACAAACCCGCGGTTATGTTTCCCGGGTATTGTTTTCTGCTATAACCCTCCCCTCCCCTTTCCTTGTGCTGAGTCTATGTAGGATGTAGCCCCAGCGACCCCCAACAATACCCCCTACATCTGTCTGCCCCCTTCAGCCTGACCACACTCCCATAATTAGCACAATGTAACACCCTGTCTCCCTGACAGGGGTCTCATAAAGGTTCTACGCCCTCTCCCCCAATCTAAACAGTCGCAATCTTAAAATTTCCATTTTTCAAAGTCTTCAAATTAATTTTAATTACTGCTATGCAAACATCAGTGGTTAATTTTATTAAATATAAATTCTAGCTTGGGTTGGATTATGGTGTAGTGGTGAGCTTGACCACTTGAACCCCTACAGGGCCCCATGGCATAATGAGCATGGGCCATCGGATTTGCATGTGTATAGCCCTATTGGTCAGTATGAGCTAATCAGGGCCTGCATTGTGAACTGGACTCTGGTCAAAGGCTGGCGCAGCTATCCTGTGAGACGGTCACTCCAGTCAGGCAGACATTGTGGTCACTACACTTGCATGTGTTTCGGACATTAAATGGAAATTGATGCTGTATTGAGCAACCATCTTCTCCAGGATTGGACTCTACCCATTTGGGAATATTCTGGATTTACTTTTGAGTGTTCTGAAAGTGAAATGTGACTGTGGGACAGTTTCATGGAGAGGTTGAAATCAACCATGAGTCCTGAATTTCTGGGAAAAGTTTCATCAGGGGACATTGTTCATACTTCGTAAGTAACGTACATTTTAAGTGAACCGACGTTTCCGTCATTGGACATCTACATTTAATTTGACTAAACTCCAAAGTAAAGTTCAACAAGCAGACATTGATGATCAGTGTCCATCTTGTCTGTTTACAACTGGTTCAAAATGGCTGCTCCAGTCTTTGTTGCTCTGTTGTGATGCATGTTCAGCCATAAGTATTACTAACATTTTAGATTATCCTTGACATTAACAATACTTATTTTGAATCCAAAAGT
>JAUTBX010074207.1:0-12414 GCA_032361465.1 Lepetodrilus tevnianus | reverse complement strand
TTCAGACCTTGTTTTGTCTTAAATTTCTTATCACAGGTACCACAGTTGTATTCCATATTTGCAATTAATCTTCCGTAGTGATTTCTATATTAATCAGCTATGTCTATAGAATTGAAAATATATGGCAATTTAATAGAATCGTACAACATCTGATACGTACCTTATATTACTTTCCGCAGTCTTATATACATGCATGTTCCCTAATATATAATACGTACTATTGTATCATAGTCTATAGCACGGAGTTAAGCGCGTGTACAGTATATCATCATCATGCAACCCATGCTCTATACCTACAGCATATATACGATCTTCACTACCTTACGTTCTACATAAGGTAGTGAAGATCGTATATGCTGTAGGTATAGCATGCATGCAACCATGTATCTGAATAATGAACACATTTCACCAACTATAGGGGAAGATAGGGTAAGCGGCAGATGTGGTATATTGGTATAATTATGTGATGTTATAAGGTAATTCCGATGCATTGTTGACACTTTTACTTTCATAGAGTTCAATGGCCTGAACACGAAGTATTATTTTGTAGAAGTGATTTGCTTTGTAACAGAACAATGTGAATATTAGACATACTTAAGATAGCTAATAATTCTGCATCACGAAATTTACGGAAGAACAGATGATTATAGAGGTCATTAGCAGGGCAACAATTTTGGATTTTTTACAAATTTTATACGTGGTTTTATATTGCATGCATACTAATAATATACCTTACATACAGTATTTTAATTTTCCTTATTTATTTAGGCAAATCAATACACCTCGGGAATCATTCCTACAATCATTCAAAGTTGATCTCTCTGATGTGACCATATTTGGTCGTGATCGCGTCTTCACACTTTTTTGATTGCTTGCAAGACACTATTTTACAGAATAGATTATGTACACGTAGATTAGAATACAATATGTGTCAGTGATGCCGCAGCAGTTAGTCTATATATGTTTCTGTTACAATAGTTCCATACAGTTTGCGCATCGGTTTTTACGTTCATACCTCGATGAACGCAAAAAATATTCCAGTCAATCCTTAAGTATGAAACCTTTACTTATAAAACAATATATACTATAGTAGTATACAAATTTGAACAAAACTGACAAACTTACTGTTTATCCAAATATAGGAATGGAGAGAGAAAAAAGAAAAAAAATTGATAATGGGGACAGTATAATTGAAATGTTGGCCTACATGTTTACCCAAATAGTGCAGGATATTACATATATCTAAGCACTCAATATTAAAAAATATTCCCATAATAAATTGTGTTTTGTAGATTTCATTATGCGTATAATAATATTTAAAAAATCGAGAGTGTGCCTCCATCGGAACCAATACATATGTAACTAATAGTAATAGTAATAGTAGCAGAGACCATCAACATGAGGCATCCTATGCATGAGTACAGATTAAGACACTCCCCACCTTCACCCCTGCAAATGGTCACTGTTATACACAAGTCAAACCGAAGTGAGTCGGAAAATCAACAGCTAGTACCGGAACCTAAACGACGAAGAGACCAGCTGGAGACCATCTCATCCTTTTGGTTCCGATACTACGTAGTTGTTATTTATTCGATGGTTGAACATAAATAAAGTTGCTGTTTAATTATGAGTTTTGTATCAAGTAATGCGTGATACCATTGTACTAGTGGTTATACAATTCTTTTTATATGTCGGGGGTGTTTTTCCCCATAGCAGTGTGTGGTATGATAAAAACCCTAATGCTTCTAACGGCGGCCTGCATTATATATAGGCTAATTGGGACAACATATTACAAATATAGGGCTATTACTGATGTTTACCAAAATAGTGCAGGGTATTGCATATTTGAGCATGCATTCAATTTTCAAAAACATTCCCCAAACACATTTGCCCCATCCCCAAGGAAAAAAAAGTTAGCTACGGCCCTGTATGTAGGCCTATATTGTTCATTATCATCTAATGGAAAGTTGAATATGGACATTATATATTTACAATGTTTTTGCAGCTTCCATACAGAGTGTGCATATTAGGCCACATACATATATGCAGCTTGTTGCCCAATATACATGTACTTGTATAGAATGAAAATAAATTATAGTATTTGTTTGGTAGATAATAGGCTCAAGAATAGTTGTTATATGTAACTTTTTTTATTCACTCTATAAGGTCATCACACACAGCAGCCGAGCAAAACATCGCGTCGCCAATAGCGGCTGAAAGTCGGTCATGGAATTTCGAAGGATATAATTTAAAACTAGGAATTCCGGTGATAAGTAAACAGATGTCCAGGCCTGTGGTTGATGAACACTCCAGATAAAATCTTAATACGACGTTACAAAGACAGACTGAGTAAATAAGTCATTCTAATCGATGATTGAGCAAGTTTTTGGGAAGTTCAACTATCCACGCCTTGATCTATTAAAATCGGTGGGCATACGACACAACCGGTGAACAGATCAGAACAGAGTTTTATTCTCATAAAAATCACATACAGTGATATGGAGAATGCATACATTTACATTTTGTTATTCACATACAGAGATATTAAGGGAGCATACGCATCCCGTATTTAATTAATCTAACTAATTTAATTACATGAAGATAGTACTTATCTGACATAATGCTAACAAACTTTTCAACATAAGGATATTTACAGTAATAAGATGGCAAATATAATTCTCTAAGATTTTGAAGTGATGGACAACACAATAAGAAATTATATGCATCTCCTAATGTAGCATTACATACATTACATATTCTATTTTCAACATCAATCTTATGAAACATCAATCGTACTATGAGTGTATGCATTTCATCTAAGGCTTCAAGTTGGTTCAAAGGTCAATACTGCATTGGACCTGTATCGTACCATCCTCGAAAACCCAAGCTATTATGACTCCACTACCTTCCGCATTTGGTGGAAGGTAGTGAAGTCATAATAGCATGGGTTTTCGAGGATGGAGCTAGGGTGGCCATACTAAATAGTAAACAGGGCATGTTCTCGCTATGTACAGCCCTGCAGCTATAGGGTTATTGCACTCTCAAACTCTCATGTTTATTATATGTGATACATATTATTATTATTACGGGAATATTGGATTCACATATTTTTAATTTTTAATACTTTGCTTGACAAGCATATAGGCAACCATACCACCGTCTACTCGTGAGTCTATGTCCATACATGCACTCGTCCGAGTCTCGAGTCACGTGCTCGTCTTCACGTTGTGCTTACATTCCTTCACGTCCCAGGCAGATCTATCTGTGATCACCCACCCTGCCTACGTCCATGCAGCCAGTCGAGACGTCTGAACATGTCACACTGACCTTACCTTGACCCCGACACCAGCTGATCAACTATTATATTCCAGAAGAGTGGAACACTATTCATAAGTGGACATTTTCAATTTAATGTTTTTTTAATTTTTTAATTTTATTTAACAATTATTGGTCTTGATATAGTGAATGCTAGTGCAAAAAATAATTAGATGTATACGATCTTTGTAAGATCTGTGTTGGGGGTGGGTGGGGGGGGGGGGGGGGTATGGTCTAGTATACATCTAATATGATTTTCGTACAAATTACAAATTCGATTTTCCACATCAATTTGAAAGTTGGTACCACCCTCTTTCCGTTTCAATTGGTAGTCTGAGGTTGCATGATCTAAATATTTAAAAGACAATATACGTAGAGCAAATGTAAAGATACTAGATACGTTTCTAGTAATGGTACCGGTGTATATATTTTTTATTTAAAACAACAAAAACGGCCTGTGAAGATAGTAGTCATGATATATATGTATATATTTTTTATTTCTTAAGTTCGGAAAGTTGACATTTATATTCAGTATTAATTACTTTAATAAATTTAAACGTCTTAAAATTGAATTCGAATTTTATGTTTTTCAGTCCATGATTGAAAATGTTAGTTCTTAAGAGAATGTTCCATAGATAGTGTAATACCATTGTCACTACAAACAACTGGATGTATAATTATATGCTAAAGTAAACAATTGACAGTAGGGGCGTGGGTTTATTATGAGAAAACATACCGTATCGGATTCCGAATGTAATAATTACAAAACGTATTTGTTTGATACAGCATACACATAGGCCTACAGTAGGCTATACATGCATACCCCAATTTACTAGTTGACTCATCCAGTCAGTGTTAGAAATTAGCGCTGAAAACCTACTGGCCCGAATAATGATACAAATAACAAATGTTTACAAAAAACGTGAATTCCTACTGGCCCTTAGGATACCTTTAGCATTGTGAGAAATGGCCGGGCCAGCGGGCCAGCGGTAATTTCGAACACTGCATCCAGTGCATGTGAAAGTGCATGTAGGCCTATACACCCCGGTATCAGCAGGTAACGTGAGTGTACGTGATTCACGTCTGGTCACAGATCTGTCAACGACATTATACCGGGGGAGCGCAACATCCGTTATATTATCCCGTATACGTTGTATATGAAAGAACTGCGTGAACTGTCGATACCAAAGACAAGACCAGAAATAAGTGTGAGCATGATGTTGCACACTGCATGTCTAGGCTACAGGCGCTATACGTTACAGGCCTATAGCGCATGCAGGTGTAGGCCTAAATGAGGGCGTGCACTATGGTCTAGAAATTACGTAAAATAGTAGTCTATTCTATTTAACACCTTGCACGATTCTTTTATGCAACGCATCGCCGGGTGGATCTTGAATTGAGAGACTCTGACCCCATCCCGTGAATATTCCACTGAAATCAATAGATTTAAATAAATATATTATATCATATGATATGTTTATTTATCTATTTATTTCAGTGGAAGATTCATAATGTCAAGTTGTTTGAAAGGGTGTCGTTCATACTGCAGTTGGGCATATCAATCACATTTGTCTGTGCACGTTTGTCCAAAAATCACCGTCGTCGTGTTACACATTAAAATTAGACTGGTCTTTGTTTTGTTGGCTGGTTGGTTGATTTGGGGTTTAATATCATGTTTTCACTCACATCATGGCTTGCATGCATGTATGCGTAGGCTACTATAGTAGCTTCATAAATGAGAAAGATATAGGCTAACTGTTTTAGCCAGAGATGCACATGAATAGAATAGAATAGAATAGAAAATAAAAATAGAATATGAATATGAATAGAATAGTTCTAATAGATATAATAGAATAGAAAGACGGTCAGAGTAGGCTATATACTATAATTAATATAACATTCAGTGCACTACGCCTATTACTACGCACGGATTAAACTTTATAACAGAGTATAAAATAATAGTTATCTTTTAATACCGTAATATGAACAATTATAGTCGATATGAAATACTAGTATATGATAAAATTGATATGTTAAATATCCTCTATATACCGAATAATATAATGATATGAGGGAAAACGTCTAGTTTATGAATAAAATAGATAAGAATGGAACGCACACTTATAAAAAGTTTGTTTTCTAGCGAGTAGCTTCCCTTTGTAATATCTGTGCCAAATGACAGGTGCCGCTAGATGCAGTCACGTGACTAACACATTTCTGACGTCACTGTAAATAAACCCAAAACATCAACAAAGTGCTGGTGACTGCGAGTCGTAGTACTGTCACGTCGCGCTATTTTGGGGGGAAACAAGGAACGCTTGAGTTGTGTTTCCAACATGGCATATACTCAAAGGCACGAGCAATCAGAGGAACTCAACGGTAAGTGGGCATTCACATGATTTCACTCATTAGGAAGCAAATGTTGGTGAAACTAGGCCGTTTATTGTCTCGCAGTCGCACTAGGCTTGTAGTCTGTAGACTGCAGTTCCGCGTACAAGAATAGAATCTAGGTTAACATTGGTTAACTTATGCCAAATTTTCGTTTGTGATCTAGCCGTTTTCCATGTCCTGTCTTGGTTCATTTGTAATAAAATGCAATAGCTTACTACACCCTAGTTCTGTATAGATACAGTGCACTATTGTGGCCGTTTTACATAACAATGATATGGCCCCACCTTGTATAATAGTCAACGTGACCTGGCGAAATCATTAAATGGAGCATTCCCCATCTTGTGCCATTATGTCAAACCAGTGCTCCCAAACCAGTGGTGGAAATAACCATGATACTTGGGCGTTGCTTTCACGGCAAGAACGTAAATATCTAAATGATAACAAGGACCACCAAAACATCAACAAAGTATACCTTCAAAGTAAATACCTTGATTTGAACGGTTAAGCATTAAATTTATCAGGTTATCAAATGGAATTATAAATATTCATTAGATAATTTTATCATGTTTAAATATAATTTTGAAATATTCAATACAAATTATCTATGATAACCCCAAACATTATGTTAAATTGAAGGAATTAGATATAATTACATAACTCATTATATTCACCTTCCTGAACTGTTTCAATTATGGCAACGAGAAGTAGACAATGCTGATTTAGAATTCAGTATTTAATAATGGGTTGACTGGAAAGATAAGAAAATCATTACACATGTTACAAGGGTTATTATTCTGACTTAAGCACAGCTAACTGTGGAAAATCTATATATTTGGCAATCTCTTCAAGCTCATGACTACCCAGATGCAAATTATGGAGGGTCAAAAATGATGCAAGACTAATTAAGTGAAATTTGAGTTGGAGTTTTATCTGGAGGATGCCATATTTTGCAAACTTAAATTGAATATAGGTGACCACTGTTGAAGCTGAATACTGATAATATTATCATTACAAGATACCTGTACTCTAAATATGTTGAAGACTCTACTATGCTTGTACCTGTGTACATTATGAATACATAAGGTCTTCTTCTTAGTAGTAGTTTCAGCCATTTTCTTTTTTAAACATATTTAATTTATTCTAGCTATGAATAGATAAATAAAATGATGAAGTGTAACATATTTATATTATTTTTATATCTGACTAGTAAGAGGCAAGCAAACAATACAAGTATTAAATATTTTGAATATACATTGTATATAAAATATTGACAAAATCTTTTTAAAACATATTAAAGAGGAAATTGTAATTTGATGTAACTTTTTTTGAAGCAATAAATTTTATTTGGAATCCTTAGTATGTCAAAATTATTCACTATAAATTTACAAAAATATTTCAAAGTTGCATGGATAGAAGATCATGTATTTATTTACTGCACACGTTGGAATTATAGATCTACGTCTTATCTCTTCTAATTGAGAGCTATAACTACTGCCATAAATAGTGCCATGATGATGTGATCTAAATAGTGCCATGTGATCAAACATGGTGTCATGATTCCTTGGCTAATGTTCTGTACACAACGTAGATAGTGACAATATATCCTTTTCAACGTGTTTATGGTACTGACAACATGTACACATATTCCTTTGTTATGATTGCGTAGAGCTTCATAACAAAATGATGCAACCAGGCTCTGTTTACAAAATTATTCATATGTTACACCTCAGAATTATAACAATAACAATAACAATAAATCCGTAGAACAGAAATATGTCATTTGTACTAGTAAATGAATGCTTCGGTCATGTTTATACACTGTCTAGATACACAAAACAAGCACACAAAAAAGACGTAAGATAAATACTGGATATATTTTCCACTCCATAGTTTAACTATGTTTATATGACCTAGATTTGTTCTTATCGTGTGTCGTGATTATGAATGGCATTATCATACAAACATTGTGGCAGTGTTAACTGTTAAGTCTAATGTTACCCACTACTTAACTCTAACGTTACCCACAATTTACCCATAACGTAACAAGTAATCAGTACAGTATCGCTGTCCCCAAGCCAGATGACTGCACTCTGGGGCATGTATGGTTGTCCCCAGTACATGGAAGGTTAATACGATTAGTGCGTAGTAGCAGTGGGTTACTGTTTTGTCTTCGCGTCTCTGGTTTAACCCATTTCGTCCTAATCATAATACCAGTGTACTAGCTGACCTAGTTGTTTACAAACAGAGCCAGTGATCTGGCACGACCTGCGACCTGCGCTAACATTTAGGGTAACATTCGGGGTAGCTGTCACTGTCAGGGTAACTGTGTTGCCAACACAGTTCTTGTTTACATCCACACTTGTCTTGTTTATGCCCGCACCTGTGTTGTTTATGCCCGCACATGTCCGTTTGAAAGGGACTAAGCTTGCATCATCACTAGCTGAATGCGTAGTGTCCAGTGGGCCTATTCGCGAAACGTTCTTAAGATCGTCCAAAAATCTTAATGATTCTTATAGTATCTGATCTTACTTCGTAGGCTAAGGAGTGCATGACATAAGAACGTTTTAAGAATAGGTCCTTAAGACCTGATCGAGTGCACCGACAATGCCCAAATCTGACAGCAGATAGTGATCGATGACTAGTGTGGCTAATTAGTCTCGTTAATGATTACATGAGTATTGATCTTGACAACAAGAATAACATGACATTGTCTGTTACTAATTGTAATGGTCACAAACAAAACTATAGATAAGTCCTGAGGTTTTACATCAATTTATTCGCAATACCAATCTGCACAATCAATATCACACGTAATATACGTTGCATACAGTTCACATATCTACGTTCTATATAATGTACTTTTATGTCTAATCATGATTTATGTGGTAATATTATGTAATTTTACCTTGTGTCAAGTTGTGACACTTAGTGTAAATGCACCATAATTAGAAAGTCACCAATAACACACAAACGAAATGTTCAGTACTCACGGGGAAGGGTCGTCTGCTTTGATAGTACAAATATGATTGTATGTATATCAAGTGAATGTACTTTGCAGATATAGCTAAGAACTAGTCCAAAACAACAATACATATCTGTGATATTATATTTACTGTACACTATAAATTTGTATAATACTATTTAAAATACTTTCTATGTATAATGTTACAGCTGTAAATTGTAATGTTATCATTGTTAACTGAAATGCATTTGGAAACTCAAGATTTCTATAGATATTATTTATATTCCTTTTGTATTTTTCATTAAACATCTCTATACTAGTATGACGTAACTTCCAAGCAAATGTTTACATGTTCATGATAACCATGATAACTAGGGTTGTGTTCCATTGACAGTGTTGGACGCACATTCGGGACAGGGGGATTCTTCTTTCTAACTGTTCTGTCCGACGCATGCGCAGTTACACTGGGTGGTGTTAATCCTTGGTAACTTCATGTGTCGTCAGAAAATACAGACAGAACAGTTAGAAAGAAGCAATCCCGTGTCCAGAATGTCACCTGAGTCTCCCCGGTGTGTGATTGACAGATTCATGGGTGGAGCTACAGAACCAGGCGTTGGCGGCAGGGGAACCGGTGTCGTCTGTGGACAGTGGGAACCTGGAGAAACTCCTCATAGAGGCCCAGAGAGAGTCCCGCACACCTTCCATCCCTAACAGCAAGGAGAGCTCCACCAGGGGCAGGTAAGTCATGCACGACATACACACGATTGCCAATTTATATTTCATCCAGTCACGATGTAGATCGTGATCACGTGAGAGATTTATCAATTCCACGGGCTACATCACAATTTGCAGATTCATTCTGTTAAGACACCTTCTGAAAGAATTGCCCATTTGCTATGTTTGCATCTGCGTGTCATGGATGAATATTATTAAAAGGTTATCCAATCAGAGAGCTCCTCTTTAGTTTATAGACTTACTATGTTGTTTATATGAATATGCCCACCCACATTAAATGTCATGCACAGGCTTAGATTGGTCAATCTTTTTTTTAATATATGACATTGTGACTTACTAGAGAACTGAGTTTTAGGTAATCATATGATGATATTATCCAGTATCATTTACAGCTCACATCCAGCTAACAATATTTACAGACAATGGGCTTTCAGAGTACGCCATCTGTGGAAGTCAAGCAATAAACTACCATCAATTATGTTAATGTATCTACAGTAATAATGACAAACATAACTACACTGTATATGGAGTATTTGTATTATTTTCTACATCTATATGAACTATTGACCTTCGGCATGATTAAAAGAGAATACGGTAGCTTCAACTATGTTGAATAATTTCACAAAAATTTGGTAATACTGAATTTGATCACCACCAAACTTGGAACAACATATTTCAATAACATGTTTAACACATATTATGACACATATATTAACACTAACCTGGTCCCATGGTAGTGTTGCGCTGCACAATGCTTACATTTGACTACTGGCCCACGTGACTTCGGCATACAGCTCTCGGTAGGACGGACTGCGATTGGTTGACAGCATTGAATAAAATATGACGGATAACTCTATGTTGTAAACTTTCTCACCAGAGGGAGCTCATAAAAAATGTAAACAATGGTCTTAATCATACAGCGTGTAGATTGTAAGGTACTGAAGAATCATAATGCTGTAGGTGGAGCATGGGCAAAACTATGCTTTAGTACACTATTTCTATTAGGGTATTTCATGGAATTTGATGTTATATCATGTCTGTCCATTATGTAATAATGTGATAGATACTGAATATACTGTTCCTTATATTATAACCCTTATGTTATACATAACCATACCAGTGGCGTAACTACTATGTTACGGTATGTAGCCCAAATTAAAGCAAGACGGTCTTCAGGTCTTAGTGTATAAAAAAAATGTCAATAATATTATTTTTGTTTGATTTTATGCTTTTTAACCCTCATAGTGACACATTAACCCTCTCCCTGCTGAAGGCGAGTTAACTTGCCCGATATAATGCAGAAATAGAACACTTTGATTTTATTCAGCAGGGAGAAGGTTAATTTGACGTCATGATGTCAGAGCTATTGTCAACTGCAGTCTATTTACTTCACAGTATCTAATTAACATAATTAATTAGAACTATGATGGGATGATTTTTTTTCAAGGTGTTTGAATTATTAGGGAAACGTCAAAAAGAACATTCATTGTCATCTTATGTTTACGCATATCCAATTACTGAGTCAGGGTGAGGCTTTCTTGCCTATTAGTAATATCCAGATGAACGAACCACCATCTTATCTTCAATCAGGTATTTGGTCCCATGGTACTGACACTTGCATCAAGAACTATTTTGACTGGTTCGATCCCAGGTTCAGGCACATGTATTTAATGAATTTCAGGATATATGAAATACATTATGTTTAACGCCGTCAAGGAAAACTTTACATTTATTTCTGATATAAACCTACACTTTCTCCTAAATAGTGTACATGATGTAGATATACACGTACACATAGAACAAAAGAAACCATGGCAACAAGAACGGAAGAGGGGTATAAAGTATGCCCCATGTCCTTGACAACAGAATCAATACAGTTGTGACAGGAACAGCTGCAGGTGATTTGTGTTTGAAATAAACAGGAAACTACAGTTTTAACAAAACGAACATGCTCAGAATATGGGTGGTATCAAATATACATATATTAATTTGTGATAACTTTAGGTTTTCAAACTTATAGCTAGAATTAATCATGTTTATAGCAATATTATATTAGATTTCAAACAAATGTTGTTGAGTTAATTTATTTAAAATCTACAACACTAATTGCCAATAAAACTTTGAAAGAATATTCAATATATGTCACTACATATATCTATTTCATGTGCTTCTATGGCAATGTTGAGATAAAAATCCATAGCTTTGTTAGATCACCATGATCTTGCTTGTTAATTACGTATTCTGTCCAGGATATCAGTGCAGATATCACACTGATACGACACAGATACGACACGATAACAGTGGCTTATATGATAGACAATGTTGTAAATCCGGTTGCACCCTTTTAAAAAATATGGGTCTCAGCTGCTCTACTATTATAGCCTACAGAAGAGACAAAGGCAATAAACCTCTTTGTGTGACACCATTGTAGTATTGTGTATAATGATGAATGCTAGTGTTGTGTTATCATGTTTATGTGGTTAGGAGATATTTAATCATATTAAAGGCACTGTTACAAAAAAAAAATTAGAAATTAAAATATTTTATTTTGTATTGAATTTTTTATTTTATTTTTGTATGTGTGTTAATTTTATTTACCATATCTTCTGTCTTTTTTTTTTTTTTGTGGGGGTGGGGAGGGTGTGTTTGTAAAAATGAATAACTGCTTTCAAGATACTCTCACTTACCGGTATGTCAATAGCTCGTCGGTTTAGGGCTGGAGGAAACCCACAACATACATAATGCTAAATGTTGCAGTAAACCTGCACGCACCGCTGTTACTAACAGACCAGGGATGATAACTAATAAAGACTAACAGGCTCTCTATGAGCAATAGCGGCTGAAAGTCGGTCATGGAATTTCGAAGGATATCTGGTAAAACTAGGAATTCCGGTGATAAGTAAACAGATGTGCAGGCCTGGGGTTGATGAAAATTCCAGATAAAATCTTAATACGACATTACAAAGAATCGTATCCTTAAATTTCTGTTTGATTCAGAGATGAATTATATT
>JAUTBX010073985.1:0-12420 GCA_032361465.1 Lepetodrilus tevnianus | reverse complement strand
TGATTCAGAGATGAATTATATTGTTCAGCATGGTTCACGGGTAAGAAATCGGGATGCAACGTAAGATACGTAAAAAAGACCTCGGCCATGCACATTTCACCAAAACACGGCAAAATCAGTAATCTGGGCACGTCTAAAATAGACTTGCAGCTCCTATTAACTAACTAACATTCAACCTTAATAAACAGCCACAGGCTACGCTATTGCTAAAGAAGTAGGCCTACATGTAGCTATGCCATTTAGTACAAGATATATGGCATGTGTACGTACTATATTCTGTAGTACTGCAAGGAACGATGTGCTTCCCGAGTGGTCTCCTGTGTGACATGTAGAAGACCTAGAAGACCTGCATGCGTGCAGCTAACACCCTACGTTTACATGTAGGGCCTACCTCTAAACATCTTGAAGTAGAGCTTCATTAGTGGTATCTTCATCGCAATCGTAAATGTCTGTTGTCAACTACTTACTAATATTACTGTAGCATACTTATAAGGTCGTGATGAGTTGCACGGCAAACAACACTGATCAGATCCCAAATCACGAGAAAGCAGGAAAGCATAATTATAATCAAAGTTGTCAACGTCATCTGGGGAGGACATAGACAACAGTTAGGAATTTGTAAAATATTGTGTTTTATTACTCTTCATTGTTCTCAGAAGCAAAAAGGACCATCGATCTTGATTTGAAGGCGGATACCGTCTATCCACGTATGTACACCGCCGAGTGATGAATGTATACATTACATGTCCAAGCCGGTGTTTTACACTCGACTCATTCCAGATAATCTCCATAAATGTCTCTCAACTTAGCTTAAAGCGAGCTAGAAGCTTGTTTAGTGTTTTCTTTGAAGGCTTAGAAGGTTATGGTGTTTTGTTTTCCCCTTTTTTGTCCACCAGTTGCTATGGAGACTGGACAAACTTTATACGTGCGTCTGTTCTACTCGCAGGTTATGTGTCTACGCATGCATCTTATATGAAGCACGGTGGAACAGGTGCAGTGCTAATGTCAAATATATATTAGAAGTGTAGGCTATACAAAACAAGCAACGTACTAATGTAGCTATCTGCTGACGTTTTATTAGTAATCTTTCATCATAGTATTTGTCTGCATGCATTTTCGCATAGCGAGCTATATTAACTGGCAAACGCAATGTTCTAAATATACATGTATGTTTTCTTGTCCACGTCCACCAGGCAATCACGTGTCCATCCTGTCAGACTGCGGAGTGGGATCAGGTCTAATGTCATGTATGTCTGTCTGACATTCGAAGTTTGCATTGACGTTACATACATATACATGTATACCGCTACACTGGTATTGTTTTTATACATTACCCTGTCCATTCTAAAGGCAATAGTATGTGCCCTAAAGAGCAGTAGGACTACTAGTACCTGTGCATAATCCAGCAGGAAGAGGGTTAATATGCAAATGTAATTTATAAGAAATAGTCAATCGATATGTTTAGAATAGTTTACTACCTACTTCTTTCGTCTGACTTAAGTATCATTATTTTACTTGTCCTCATACATAACAACCGCCTGTCACTGTGTAGTTACTTGATTAAACGGATATGCAAACATATAACCTACTTTTTTTCTAAACGGATTATATACCTCATTCGATATGTCAATCAAAAAACTACGTTCGGATATAAATACTATACTATTATGTATGCACATACAGGCACGGGCACACGCACGCACACATGATTCTAGTCAAGACAGAATAAGAGAGAGAAGAATGAATGTTTATTTAGGTGTAACATGATGAATACAAATACAATGGTTACATACAATGATAAGACATATTTTAAAAAGACGCATGTCTGTTTGGCAGGATCATCTGGATCATGCCACGATGTGGGTCGTTAGCCAGAGAGTGGGAGGATCAATTAACCTAGGAACAGCAATTCATCGAAAAATGAGAAGACTATTAAAACAAGGATGTTACAAAAGGTCGTTTATTTCAGAGGTCCAACATGAGACATGTGTTTTACTTGAAGCTCTGAACCAGCTCATATTTCTGAAATTTGAAACTATAAAAAACAATTATGAGGTAAGGTATTGCTTCAGATAGGGCAGAGTTTAGGCATAGAACAATTCATGCTGAACTAGCATTACCTGACTACAGATAAAGTAACACGACGTGGTATTACACCGTGATGTCCATTAGCAATACATGCATAGAAATCGTATTGACTTAGTGACATTCGTTACATTAATTATACAACGTAACACAAGAGAAGCAAGTAGTATCAGCGGCCTAGGTACAAACTACCACCAGAGCTGTGAAATACTTATTAAGTTAAGTATACTATTATACTAGGGTATATTGGAGTTCTGTTAGTTGTGCTAACCTCTTAGACCTGAGATTGTAACTCTATACATGGACTACTGGACAGAATCTGGACTATCTTCCAATGTCAATGATGACAGTGCTGGCTTTAAGTGAAATCCTATTACGTAGACATACTGTGTTTATGATGTCGATGGAATTGCTTACACCACAATACACTTTAAATATTACTAATAATAGTAGTATCCAATACCCAGAAAGGTAAATAGTACTATATAATTTCAAAAATAGTATGTCTAATATATTGACCTACGTCAAACTAGTATGTAACATTGATCCACATAACTTTCAATCGTTCCGCTATCCAATAGTAAAGCTATCCAATAATACTGGTATACAATAGTAACGTTTTAATTTGTTTAAACAATATTTATTTCAGTGTTAGTATTCAATATGAATGCTCTTCGTAAAGAGGAATCTAGACTTCATTAAATGTTTTGAAATCAAAGAAAACAAGTCAATAAAGAAACGGATGTAATTTCTTGTCCTCCGCTGATTTATGTACACACAGCTTACGGCCTATACTCTTCTGTCTTCTGTTTTCCCTTTGTCTAGATGACGATTGCATTTGGAGTTATGACAAATTCCAATCGGCATTGATCGTTTGATCTCCGGTTTGACATGTGGAAGCTTCTGAATGTCCGTGGAGCGGACGTCGGGGACAGGCACGTGACAACGACGACGTCTCTGGGACAGACATTTAATCAGCGGCACCGGAAGTACTCGAGCTGGAGGGATGAACCAGGCGGAGAGATCTCACTGAGATGCTGACATCTAGCTATACCCGAGTATGCCAGGAGAGATCTCACTGATATGCTGACATCTAGCTATACCCGAGTATGCCAGGAGAGATCTCACTGAGATGCTGGCATCTAGCTATACCAGAGTATGCCAGGAGAGATCTCAGTGAGATGCTGACATCTAGCTACACCCGAGTATGCCAGGATTGAGGTAGTATTATATAAAGTTAGTTTGAAAGAAAACACATCTTCAAAACCTCAATATCACATTTAGTAAATGAACCTTGTCCAATATCAAGAACGCTAAGAAGACTGGAACTGGAGATCCAGTAAATTCTAACCTCTCCAGAGCTCTCACTCAGTTTCCCTGCCCTGTCCTATTTTCTGACACACTATTTAATTATAGTCATTAACGTTTCACTATTTTGAGGTTCAATTAGCCTGACATTTCACAAAGTGGATCGCCCATAAAACATGTATAAATTAATTTCATGCTGAGAGCTGTTGAAGATGTCAACAAGTCGATGTGGGTAAAATAGAAAGCGAGCATATTGATCAGTGACACTGGACAGAAATAGAGAACACGAATTAGCTGGAGTGGGTGTGGGATAGAAGAAGGTTAACTAATTTAACACGTGGGTGAAAACAAGATAATGATACTAAAATAGAGGCTTATTGTCACTTACAAACATACAACACATACATTTCCACTATGGTCTATGCATATTCATGCATTAAGTGCATTCGAAAAGTAACAGATTTAAAATGGGCATCTGAATTTAGTACGCGGTTCCATTACGACAGGAACGAGGTGAATATAATTTGCAGCTCAATGGTTTTAAACTTAATTTCCGCCATGTTTCACCAACTGGGTAAATAGCAATATTTCTCAGCCTGGATACTTCAGCATAACCAGATATACGTCTTGCCCCTCAGTGCCTGCAGCGACTACAGTGGCCTTTCACAGAGACAGGGGATTCCGTCCACTACACTGTCGCACGGTCAACATTAACATGGCTAAACAGTAGCGCCCTCGGCCATAGGCGACCCAATGCTCTCGTTAGCTGCGATTCTTTCAATTTCACTTCACACAATGTCGAGAGGTGACAATACATTAACACCCCCGGCGGATCCTGAGCCCTGCTCGACCACAACAAACACATGTATGATTGCCAGGGACTATGGAGCAGGTGATTACTGCATTGGCAGTATTCATACAATGGAATGTATAGTTGGAATGATGGCGTACATACATGTGTAAGAAAATAGTAACGTTTAAGTTAAAAATAAACCATGTAGACGGGTATTGATGAGGTGCATATATAATATACATGACGAGAAAGCATGCTGTTTTATGAGAACAGTTCCTATTAGGTAAGTTCAGCTGTCAGCAGAAACGTGAGTAAAATGTCCACGTAGAGGAATCCGTGTATTCGAATGTTTAACCATAACCACACTCGCTGTGTACCACTGGACCCCAGAGCTACGTCTGTTTGACAACTGGATCTAAGTACAGATAGTCACACTGTTAAGCATCGAGGACCATGTCCAGTTGATTCAAGCTGAGCTGGAATCGCAAAGGTTTTCCTTAATTAACAGCAATCATCATGCTGCACGGTAGACCGCCATATGTATCTGGGTATCCGTTCGCAAAGCTCTCTTATCCGCTAAGATACCATTCTTTGCTGATAGCTAATACACTGAGCACTAAGAGAGTGCTATGGTCCCTTAGCGGTTATAAGAGATACTTTTAAAAGGATACCCTGTAGTGCAGCGGTTGTTCACAACGACCATCATGTAAGGGTAAGAGCTGCTTCTGTAAGGCAGTCGACTATGACACATCATGTAAGGGTAAGAGCTGCTTCTGTAAGGCAGTCGACTATGACACGGCCTTGTCTCGGGTTTGACGTGAGATCAGTTCCTCCTGTCAACAGTGACACGTGCACTGGACGGATTTCCAATGGACGTCATGGATTTGGACTTCACCAGTGTAGACCTCTGTCTTATTGAAGAGTGTGTCCAGACAGACAGAAGTAGACTGTCTTAAGACAGTATAGACAGACTGTGATGAGAGTATGGATCATGGACACTATTCTCTGTTGTACTACAAGCCAATGAACACGAGCGAGATAGTCACAGAATAGAAATATTTAGACGAAGTTCGTTAAACACAGAACACACGAACTTGTGGAAGATCACATAACTTTGAACCGTATATCTGAGAATGCATTACTCATGTATTGTATGTGTTGGTTTGCTATATATCCGACTGGAGCTGGCCAGTCATGTCAAGGTGTGTAGGACAATGTAACATTATTATCTACGGCAGGTAATTAAATATTGTAACTAAATTGTAATATTAAACTAGACAATTCGGTATCTCAATGTCCACCCCCACCCCACACCACCCACACTCCCACCCCACCCCACCCCACACACACACCCCTCCCATGCACTTTCCACTGTCATGACTTTTAACTGACGAAACATGTTGTCCAACCTTTGGCCGTATTTCCGGAAGTCTTCAATCACACGGATCCCAATTCCGCCGCGCACGGAACAGGGAGCTCCACAACAAGTGCCGTGTACTCATCCACTCAATGGCGGAACATTCATTTTAGTAAATAATTCCTAGAATCAATAACCCTGACCGGTCGGAAATCTGATTTCACTCGCTGATGTCCGGTGATGGGACCATTTCAATTATGGCGGCATTTCCCTCACGACAATCTCTTGACGTGCTGCTAATCTAATTCCTGCATGATATGTAATCCAGTGCCTCTAGTTACGCGTTGTGAGAGTCGATGAGGTGGGGAGGGATGCAATCATACGCTGTTCATCGAAGCAAGAACATTACCATCATATACATTATATACAGATGGTAAGAGATGATGTAACATCAATATTGACAGATAAGCGTTAATTGATATTAACGCTCAAGGAACATAATGGGACTCAATGTAACCAACGCAAATACTTTTACAGAGACTGTTGCTTAAGGGGGCAAGACACTATTGAACAGAAGTAGTAGACACAATTTCAAGTCTACGTTTTTTAGGAGCCCAGATTAAAAGCTTGAACACACGCTAGGATCATGTCGATGATGTCCCTGCCGCGTCAACTAGTCGTCATTGCGCCGGCGTTAATCTGGAATGACATGCCGGTGGAGACATTCCATATGGAATCGGTTTCTGGAACGCTCCATCATCGCCGCACAGCTTCCAATGCAGATCTCAGCAGTGAGAGTCGAGATCTAAGTTCTAACGTAGACTGCAAGATAATGATGGAAACAATTGTAATACAGTTAATGTGGCAATGCCATATTAATTTTATCCTTGCCACATTAATCAAAATATTGCGTGTACGCGTGTGTATTGGTATGAGATAGATTTAGTATAATACCTATTTCCTCTATACTAGTATATAATTTATACGTTTCGGAATTTGTTATCAATTGTTTTAATCATGACGTTGTCGTTTAATGTGCAATTAACCTATCCAGATGTATCCTTAGGCCTATTCTATTTTCCGGTCCAGTAGAACAGCAATAGGTCACGGAGAACATGTGTACTGTATGTGATCTACGTGGCACATATTCTGTGCCTTCTACAGCCATCATTCAGCATTCATTATGTACAGCTGCCCTTATGAAATGTCTTTCACCTTTCAAGCAAGATATTAAATATTCAAAATGCGAAAGAGAATACGTGTAGGTGGATATAATAACCTTTCAGACTAATCGTGTTATAGATGTTTTTTCACCCTAGTCTTGCTCTAGATGATGTAGGCCTACACTCAGTGAGCCTGTAGATTAGGTAGACACGTCAAACACGGTCATCGGTAGCTGTCTATACAAGGACATTTGCTTTTCATTTCAGATCATTTTCATGTGTACTCGATGCTACTTGTATGGCAGTATTTTAGGACTTGGACATCGTTACTGTATAATGATATGTTTGAGTACTAGTATGTTATGTTTACGTACTATATGGTGTATTTCAATACAATGTTATGTTTGAGTAATAGTATTCATAGGTTAATCGATTGGCGTATTATTGTCTGTTCTAAACCAATATCAAATACAGACCAGTGATGTTGTTAATGTTTACAGCGGACACACACAGTCGCACTGGTATTCAACAGCGTGCAGCAGCGAGAAGAGGAAAAGACCCGTATCAGCTCCTGAAGATCACTTCATCATGACGTCGTGCTTGCAGGGCTGATGGAGAATACGTCGTAGCTAGGGAGGGATTTACAGGACCCCGACCATTATGTAATTACACCCGAGGTCTGGACTGATGGCAGATACCACAGCCGCACAGCCAGACGACGTAAGAACAGATTTTAACTTGAAGCGACATCAATCCGGAGACGGGATGGTCTAGGCTCAGACTTCTGGGCAGTTATAAGAAACATGCTTACGTCCTGCACTGCTGGGCTTTGATGTAGAGTTCCAGACGGTGGATCCCAGGCAGGTACCCTGTACAGGTATAACACTAGGACGTAGAACAAGACCAAGACACAACTTTATATAAAGTAGGATGTGTATATAACAAAGAACCTTAGCTAGGTAGAGCTATTATTCCAACAAATAAAAACAATATAAAGTGATAACAAATATATGAGATAATGTGATATGGTGTTAACTATGATTAATCGAATATGACAATCATATGGTTTATGGTCGTGACTATCAACGAAGTGAGCGACAACATAGATGTTTCTAACCAAAGATTTAACTCAGAACTATTTCTCGGAGCAGTTGGGGCGCGGCCCGGGCGTCTTGTGGCGGAGAAGGTAAAGAGAGATTGATGACGAACACATCAATTCTCGGCATGGCTCGTTGGAACACTGAGCGTCAATCGATGCACGTCTGTCTCCCAATGCGTGAGACAAGGCACATGACGGAGGCTCTCTTATGTTAGTTCTGTACAAGTTCCGGAGGAGATCCCGGCTAAAGGTCTACATTGCCTCAGATTCATATATGTTGACTGACATTTTATTTTGCAGCGGCTGCCACACATCTGGGTAATGTGTTGTTCTCAAGGGTTGTATATAATATGATGTTGCATGTAAGTTAGTTAACCTGCGAGTTTGCGCTTTTGAATTCTTTTGAAAGCAAACCTATTGATGGCAATCACATACTGTTATTAGTCCGGTATCATACGCTGGAATATAAATGTGTAGGCCTATACATACTATATAGGACTACATACAATATGGTCTGTGCTGTATAGGCCTACTCCAGATTGTAGCTATGAGTGGTTGAATAGTGACGTGCCGTCGATACTACTGTTTGACGAGGCTAGCTACCTCTTCATACTAAGCTGATCCCTGCTGATTCCTGCTGATTCCTATGACCCACATAGGATACGATATGGCCCACATAGTGTAGAGTGGTGTAGAGTAAGGCAAACAGTGGTCTACCGGTATCCACTAGTTTGACTACAATGATTTATTTCTAATGCGACAACAAAGCTAAGAATGTACATTATTGTTATACTATCTCACAGGAGACTGGATTAACAAGGCAATGAGACTCTGCAGTAACCAGAGACCATGTCAGAGGATATTAGATCGTGAATAATTTATAAATATCAAATGAGTCGTATCAAAGAAATATTCATTAGCTATGTCCATTGACACAATTATGTCAATGTATTCAATGTCAGTGACGTCCTGAAATATATACTGAACAAATTGTGAAAATACAAGACAATGAGAATTGTGGTTATGTCAGAGGATATGGCAACTTATTAAAATACCGTATTTACATTGTAGGCCTACATTCAGGACGGTACCGAGAATATGACTATATGTTGTATCATTCACTCTAGAACGCGAACAAGAGTGAAATTGGATTTTGCATCTGTAGTGAGTGTGTATTGGCCACCGGTAGTGCCATTGGCAGCCAGTAGTGTCATTGGCATCCAGTAGTGTTGTACTGATCTGAAAGCAGTGTTAGCGACCTGTCATCACATGAGCCTCAAATCAAAGCAGCCTGTGTTATAATGGCTTCAATACTTCATCTCAAAGTTATTGACAATAATAATTAATCTAAGAAACTGTGGTGTACCTCGAATTGCGACCTACATTATGCCGTCTACCCTCATTTGTCAGATCATCTTCATGTCACATCCTGTAGACTATATCTATTCCTTTTGCTTTTATATTACATTATCCGCCGATATGATGACATTTGAGAATATCAAAGATTTACACAACAATAGAGTAGCTGTGTCTGGTATGCCGTCGCTGCGTCCCGCTGTCAACCTCTGACAGGACCGAGGCTTTGACTGACTCGCACATAGCACACACCAACCACATAAACACGACATGTCATAACCTGAATATGAAACAAAGAAGATTATTTCTATAACATGTAATGCGGTTTGGCATTGATGTTTCGGCTTTCGGTATGATTCCTCAGTCAATCGATATCATTACATTCAAAGATCTTATGAATAATGCGTTATGGACAGTATATGCTCTTGAGACCAGGGCGTTTGCATTTTGCAGATGTGGATGGGTTGTGTAACAAATTGAGCTACGTTCTGTCAATATCAGCTAAATAACCTAATGTTCTTGTTTTCAAATACACGCCTGTAATTACAAAGACGTTATGACAGTGCTAGTAATTAACGCATACAACTATTACCAGTATACGTCAGTATCTTATCTTATTCATTACCCAACTTGGCAGCTAGGCCCCCCGGACATAATGTTACGCTATAGTTCGGCTTATTAAAAATCATCTTGTATGATGGTATTAAATACTAGCATACCCACCTTCGTTGCTAATATGGACACCCAGAATCAGTTCATCCGCGAATTTGTATTACTGGTATTTTGTGACACCGTATCCATTAATCTGATATGCAAAGACATTCGTTGGATTCTATGATTCGATGTGCTATATGCGAACTATACGAGGACGCACGGCTGTACAGAGTGGCGGCTATGGAATGTACGTAGGCACATCGCTGATGAGGTTTACAAACTCTAATTGCGCGAGACAACATTATCAGAATAATTCATACATCACACAAGATAGAATGGCCGTGTTTGGTGATTAGAAGTCTGCGAGATTGGAATTCGTGATGAAGATAAAATGAATTGCCTGTCTGAAACCATAGCAACTGTGATGAGTAGACTTACGTGCAAACAATAAATATCTTCATCACGGTCACGATGTATGTTACAGAGAGTGATATGTTCCCCAAGAAAGCTTCTATTCGTATCATTGACAAATGTATGTACAAATCTGAATGGTGAGGTAATATTAGAACTATAATCAGCGCTAGGTATAGCTCTTGAACACAGCATACTGGTAGAAAACGTATTCACGCAACATTGCTAGTTCCATGTTATTTAAAGTAAAGTAGTCGTCCAAAAATAATAATTTCACAATCAATATTAATAATAATAATGCGTATTAATAATGCGCCAATTCCATGCATACTGCTAGCTTATGGCGCGAGCAATATTACGATGTGTGCAAGTGTAGATCCTGTAAAACCCGTTCATATGCACACGTTTGCATATGTGCAAATTCGCATACATGACCAAATTGGGTAATTTATGTAACATATGCAAACAAATTTTCACTTATTTAATGTGTGCATGTGAACGGGGCTTCAGACGTAATTATAACTGTTTGCAATATTTACATGTTGACTGATTCGTAATGTGTCGGATATGTCTGGGGCTCCACCACTTACTATGCGTTATGCTATTAAATATGGTATTGAGACTAAATGTGGGTATAATAATATACGAAGCTGAGTAGACATACTGTCTGTCATTCATAATGTAGAGTGATGTATTGCACCGCGGAGTAATATATATGCACTATATTATTAATGAAGCAATGCGGTGTAAAGGGCAGCATTCTCCTAAGTATTGAACGCTTCCCCCATGAATGTCATAACGATAAAACCAACTTAGCGATTTACACTTGCACAACCATGAAAGGCGATGACCTTACTAAATAAAATACACGTAAAAGAAGGACACAGACGTCTTGACTAGACAGTTTGATGACGTCATTGGTAGTATCATACGGTTAAAGGACGTCCCTACAGATGTGTACATGTCATCACATATACTACTTACATGTACTTACAATATGTCACGAGAGTTTCTGGTATTCTAGATAGTCTTAGCATTAGGAATGTACATCGATGTTCAATGTTACCCTTGATAATAGTCTTAATGGCATTACAATAACACTGCATGCATTATTTGAGACATAAAAACTGAAATGAATATTGTACAATCAGCTGTTTTCTTCATAAAAGGGATCCATAATATCTGCACACAATCTGGCATGAATGACTCGTTTGGTCTAGCTATCCTTGTCATGTGTTCTTGTCCTTGTTGTGTTGTCCTTGTCATGTGTTCTTGTCCTTGTTGTGTTTTCCTTGTTGTGTGTTGCCCTCACTGGTGGTGGTCCCGTATCCATGAAGCAGTATGAGGTGCAGTTCTGGAAGCAGTATGAGGTGCAGTTCTGGAAGCAGTGAGAGGTGCAGTTATGGAAGCAGTATGAGGTGCAGTTCTGGAAGCAGTATGAGGTGCAGTTCTGGAAGCAGTATGAGGTGCAGTTCTGGAAGCAGTGAGAGGTGCAGTTCTGGAAGCAGTGAGAGGTGCAGTTCTGGAAGCAGTGAGAGGTGCAGTTATGGAAGCAGTATGAGGTGCAGTTCTGGAAGCAGTATGAGGTGCAGTTCTGGAAGCAGTATGAGGTGCAGTTCTGGAAGCAGTGTGAGGTGCAGTTCTGGAAGCAGTGAGAGGTGCAGTTCTGGAAGCAGTATGAGGTGCAGTTCTGGAAGCAGTATGATGTGCAGTTCTGGAAGCAGTATGAGGTGCAGTGGAAGCAGTATGAGGTGCAGTTCTGGAAGCAGTGAGAGGTGCAGTTCTGGAAGCAGAGCGTGGAAGCACCTTGCAGCGCAGAGTCCCAGGAGGCCAGCACTCTGAGAGGATTAATGGACGTGTCTGGGATAAAGTGAAAACTGTGCATAATAGTTCTCACGGGGTTTAGTTGAACATACAGGCTATTACATAAATCATAAGCAACTCTCATGACATACACGACAGTGATACGGATCTGAGGTACATAGTTTAAATGGAAGTGAATGACATCAGAGCAGCACATTAACTGAGATGTCAGTGGAGGTCCGGCTCAATATGATAATTATTAGAATGAGGTAATTTCTAGCGTCCACGACTTGGTCTTGTTGGTCTTGTTGGTTTACGACTTGGTCTTGTTGGTCTACGACTTGGTCTTGTTGGTCTACGACTTGGTCTTGGTGGTCTACGACTTGGTCTT
>JAUTBX010073321.1:0-12432 GCA_032361465.1 Lepetodrilus tevnianus | reverse complement strand
TAGCTGAATAT
This sequence comes from Lepetodrilus tevnianus, assembly GCA_032361465.1. Classification (NCBI taxonomy): domain Eukaryota; kingdom Metazoa; phylum Mollusca; class Gastropoda; order Lepetellida; family Lepetodrilidae; genus Lepetodrilus; species Lepetodrilus tevnianus. The sequence goes on along the minus strand of JAUTBX010073321.1, from coordinate 12,421 downwards.
TTTAGGCATTACGTGAAATGACTGGGGGTCACAGGCATTATGCGAAATGCCTGAATATTTCAGGCATTACGCGAAATGCCTGGTTTCACAGATTGCCTGTAACATATATATATAAGGCTAGTTGGATATTGAGGAGTGAATTTAATGCAACTGGCTTACAGCAAAACTGTGCTGTGGAATATGCTTTGAAGTAGGGGAAATTGTTCTATTGTGTCTGTATATAGGCGGCTATTCCACCACGAAAGCAGGATATTGACATGATGGCTATACCAAGGCCATGTAGCGAAATCACACGCTAACTACGGATTAATAGAATGGTCATCATCCGGCTCATTCGGGAATACCGTTGAATTATGTGAAGGATATGAACCATTGAGGTACACCAGCTAGAGTATTGCATGCAGAATCATAGCAACTGGCAGGCTTGGTCTACCACTGGCAATCAACATAATCGAATACACTATGACATGCAGCGACAGTTCGATGGACCAATTTCCCCGATACCTTTAAATCGGCTCTCTCTCTCTACACGAGCTTAAGACGTAACTGAAAACAAATCTCCCCTGGGGAACTATGCTTACTACGTTATTACCATAAGAAGTTATCGAGTTAGGTCACATGGACTAGGCAAGATGCTGAAAACACGGCTGTTCAAAAGTAATTACATACCAATATAACCTGTTATAGAAATGCAGTACTTCCGGTATACGAGATACCACAATGTGCAGCCTTACGATGATTCTGTGCAACCAGACAATGAACTCTGAAGTGCTGATTCGTGTTTAACTCTCAATGATGTAGGGAAATCGGAGATGCCTAAAGGGTATATGTGCCTAATCCAGCAGGGAGAGAGTTAAAACGAAGCCTACAGATCGACACCTTACAGCCTTGACCGATATATTTCCGTAATGAACAATGAACAATATATAACCGAAGAAAATGGTAGTATAGGCGATAAACTGACCCGATCAAATAGAGCAGCGCCATTTGACAGCTGTCTATTACCATTCTAGAGTTACATCCGGAACTTGTCGTTGTCGATAATTGGCTGGATTGACTTAGCGGCTATGGATTACTCTGTTTCTAGTTATCTCATACATATACGACAGTTTGCACTGGTTAGTCCTAGCATGCACGTGTCCTTACCTTGACTATCTTACATAATATATAAGTAAGTATGTATTTAACAATACCTGTATGTTCATGTAGGCCTACCGAAATGCATGTCTAAAAAGGGGTTAAAAAAGAAAGGCCCATTGCAATACGTGTATTCATAAAATGCGTATTCCTTATAACACTATAAGAAGCCTAGTATTTTTTTAATAATTACTAGTATACTAATCTATTTTAAGTGCAGCGAATACAACTCTTAATGTGCATCTCTTACTAGTGGTTAAACTGTTCGCTCACTAGCTACACACTTGTCTTGAAGGAAACACTGGTTTTCCTAGAATTTAATCAAGTAGTTACAGTAAATTCAATAGAGTGCCATGTTATTTTAACTTATTTAGTTAAAAACTGTGTTGGTGTGATATTCGCCAGATTTCTGCATCATTCAACAAAGTTAGAGTTTTTTTCTGGGGAGGAAAAATGGGTTCACACCGACAGAAGATCCGTTCGTCTTCAGTCTCCAATTAAATTTTCTATAGTCAGATTACAAAGTAGAATGATTATTTTTTGTCTCCAATTACTCTAATTGACTCCTACGACCCCATCCTAATTTCTAATGGTCCTTCGAGAGTGGCCTTTCTTGGGGCTTACTCGCTCGTCTTTCCAGCTGCATTTTCTATAAGATTAATCTCTTTTTCATACAACTTTTATGAGAATGGATGGTACCTATGGTCAAACCTACTCAGTGCACAGGTGCATCGATAATAATTACTCTGGCATTTGAGTGCTTTCTTCGGGATTATCTCGGCTTTGACTGGGTGTTGTATGGAAGTAAAACATTAGCGGAATAGCGACGTCCGTATGCGCTCCCGTCGTGTCACTGGATCACGAACCATGGTGGTTAAGTACCAGTGCACTAAACTAAAGTGTCAGAATAATTACCTATATTAAAGGAAATACGGTTTCCTGCGGCTTTTAATTGTGTGAGAGACTTGAACTACGCATTACTTAATCAACATAGTGATGTAGGTTGTATCCTTACATGAACTAATCAATAGTACGGCATCATATGAGATGGAACATCAGTATTAGTCAGCCATTAGCTCTGGCTAGAATACAATTAAAACAAATTCAAACACTTACAGATGATTGACCTAAATAATGGACAAACTTCTATTTCAGACTACTTACGCTTGATTTATCCACCCAAAAGTTATTACTTACTTATGTACTTGTTCCCCAACAATCGACAGTTATTAAAAATATGAATAAAGGGAACGTTCCTCTAATTATCAATTCTTTGATATGAAAGAATTCTAGGAAAACCTAGTCGTACCACTTTGAATCCTTAGAACATGTAGTCGTACTAATGTTTAGTGTTCAATTAGTGTTGTTTGTTGGTTATTCTTCAAGCAATGAGTACACATGACACTAACAACTGTGTCATATGTTGTCCTTGTTTGCGTGGACGACCATCAACAGCACGGGCATTGGGATAATGAGATTTCCAATTGTTTCCTAGTGCTGGTCTATCTCAGTGCTGGCCATGGTGGCTTGTGATCTCATATCCTTGAGAAAGTAATGGGTTTCCGTGAGTAGCAGATGAATAAAATATGTTACTTCCTCCATCGGAAATGTGCAGACACCGGTGAGTGCAAAAGTGCATTTTCTATCAAGTACACTAGACATCCGTCTCAATAATCACTTTCCAATGTATAATTACTTCTTAATAAAATATATACGGTCGGGCCTATTGCATTTAGGCCATTGGACCCAGTGTTGACAGTATATAGCCGTCAACACTGCAAATATTGTGGCTAAATAATGTTCATGATTGGTGAATATTTCTGAAACATTCGTGGCTCATCACGATCAGTGATACAAGAAATGTCATTTCATCAGCTAGTACTGACGAATCATCGTCTGATACCGACAATCTTCGTATCATCGGCTGGTACTGACGAATCACCATCGGCTGATACTGACAAATCATCTATCTAATATCAGCTGGTACCAACGAACCACCATATCATCAGCAGATACTGACCAACCATCATACCATCAGCAGATACTGACCAACCATCAGATGATACTGACGAAGCATCATACATACCATCAGCTGGTACCGACGAACCATGAAACCCATCAGCTTCTCCTGACGAATCCTCATACCATCGGCTGATACTGGTGAGTGAATATGGAGTTTTTACTTGCTGATACTGGCGAACCATCATCAGATGGAACTGATGAATCATCATATCCCATCTTAGAATAACTTTAGAAATGCAACGTGTGCAGACTTCTAGTACCTGGGTATAAACTCTGGAACTCCACAAACGTATCGACATACGTAACTACTGATCTGTCTCTGGATCCAATCCGAAACCGAATTTATACCTCTTTATACTCTTACCTCTGCAGACACCCAGATAGTATGTGCTTCCACAGACAAGTTACGAGGCCTTAAACATTTTTAAACGATTTAACAGTTGAGATGGGACGCCATTTGAACAGAAAGGAAACGAGTTGCAAAGCGAAGGGAAGCCGGTTCCGCCGTTGGGGCATCACATCCATTCCTGTCTAGACTGCGACTTTCAGTCTTAAAACAGACAGGTCACATTGGTTTTGCTGTGTAAACTGGCTAGCTTTAATCCGTTTAAACGAAGTCGATTTCCCCAAAATGTAATAGGTTTCAATCTCATCAGCGTGAACGTCGTATTCTCAAAGTTATCCTACACAGTGAATAAACCCGTCACGTTCAAAGACAGTATATTAAACTCGCTGGACTACATATTGCATTCTTGGGTTCATGTCTTGGAGTCGTTTGTAAAGTTAGGAGCTATCACATTCAGCACATTTCTGAGTTGAGGATATAGTATTCCAACTTGTGACCTTGTGATTGCACCCCGAAGTCAGTATCAATTCTCCTGCGTTACAATCACTAGAGCAGACAATCACCATTGTAGTACACAATCACTAGCAGACCATCAGGTTTCGGGTAGCCTACACAATCACTGGCAGACAATCGGGTTTCGGGTACACAATCATTGGCAGACAATCAGGATGTTTTGTGAAGTAACGGTCAGAAAGGCTGCTCTCTACATTCCATGCCAAAGGGACACGTCAGCTCGGCTGTTTTCGTGTACATCAAAGAGAATATATGACTACCACTTGTCATTGGCAATGCACAGCGGGATCATATCATGAACACTCCACGACTACAACATATATAGGCGGTGTCCCATAAACAGTGACTTCTATCAGTGTTACTGGAACAAAGGTATGACCAAGGTTGGAGATACGTATTAGAATTACATCGATGCATACAACACGGCCTTGAGGTTTAGAGCCATAATAACTGAGTGTTATTAACGATATGCGGTCCTTATTCCAACTTTAACAACAAGAATGTGGTCTATGGCTAAGGTAGCAGATAAGGTACATACAAAATGCATCTCAGAAACGACCTTTTAGATTCGATTTCTTGTACTCCATGGCCGGTATTCGTAAAGGGTCTTAAGTCAGTTTTTGATGACCAAATAATATAGTAAAAACTTACTTAGCCCCTTTATGAATACCGGTCCTAGGCCGTATTTGGTGGCTAGAGAAGGTAACCTTAGAGTTAGACATTTCATTACTGAACGGTCCATATCTAGAACCTGTGATTCATACTTTTCTCTTTATTTTATGGGGAATTGGGGTTTCGATCGCTTTCAAGATTCGTTCACTTATATCACATCTTGTCAGTTTATGGCAGGAGGAAGCCCACAAAACCTGTAGCACTTACTGTTGCAGAAACCTGCGAGCACCAGCTGGTACTGACAGACCACAGATGATAACTGCACTCCAAGGTACAGACAGTATCATGTCAATCACTTGAGAAAGGTAACTTTGCGAACATTGATGCCGAGCTTCCGAGATAGAATTTGAACCCTAGGATTTGAACCTGGGGCCGTTGCTTCTGAACATTCTACCATTGCAGGTAACCCATTCACTCCATGTTATAAATGAGATGCCGTGGCATCCTTGAATTGTTTGGAAATCTATAACAAGTGTTGGAAGACAGTGAGTGATCTATCTCATTTATATGTTTGGTTGTTTTTTAAACGTTTAACACACAAATAGAATTATGTGCTCAACAGGATGAAACAGGAAAAGATCAAAGACAAAAACATTTAATACCAAGAGTTTTATTATTTATTATTTATTAAGACTTGAGATTCACAACTTCCATTAAAAAAGTTGACAATAAAATATTTATGCTTTGAGGTGGCTAAAAAACAAATTGTGTAAATATCACCGGTGGTCATAATATTACAAAACTGACATCTGAACTGCTAAAGTGACACCTGATTGACACATGAAAAGGACAAATAGCCTTTGTAGCCTTCATAGCATGGAATATTACAATAATCCATAAAGGTTTTGTTATACAACCAAAAGGTTGTACCACTATATACATCAATAAAAATGGTTTGATCGAAATGAAAAATAAACCAATACTCTAAAACTTTTTATAAAAAGATTAATAGAAATAGTACTACCAAATAGAAAATATAAATACTATAAAACAAAATAATAATTTGATTACCGGTAATAGCAATAGAAATCTACAACAAATGACAGCATTCTGAAATCTCAAATTTGTTCATAGGCAGAATAACTGCATGTGTTAGATTTCTTGTGTATTAGACATACACCGTCAGTTAAATTTTCCTTGTTTACATAGTAATACTGCTCTGGGGCATGTAAATGTACATATACATCGTTACAGGTACTGGTAACACAGGAAATTAGTGTATGTAGTGCATCCTGCGTAGTTTGTATAATAGTGTTATAAGTACACTGTGGTGTACAGCTAACTGAAACTCTGAAATACATTGTCAGGAACACATGGCATGATACAACTTATTATTAATAATATATTAATATACGGTAAGTACGGTAAGTCATGGTATTATGCGCAAACACAACAATTATTGTCAGAGTAGGAAACATTTAACATAGCGTTGGTAGTTATTTTACATGTTATAAATATTAGTCAGAACTGTTATAATCTAAATCTGTCTTAGAAACTGTGTCACATTGTAAAGGAAATATGTTCTGGGAAAGTTACAAGGCATGCCAAAAATCTACCATTCTTAATAATATTATTTTTTGATTGGGGTATAGAGTCGCTTGCAAGATTCTTTCACTCATATCATGGCTTGTCAGTTTAGAGCAGGAGGAAACCTGCAACATTAATAGCAGTGAATATTGCAGTAAACCTGCGAGCAGTGGCTGGTACTGACGAACTAAGGATGAAAACTGTATTGTCACTGGTACCGACAGAACTAAGGATGATACAGTCAGACCCCGTTATAACGGTCTCCGTTAACACGGTTTCTCCGCTTACCGGTAAACTTTTAACCAGTACAGATTTCCTACTTTATACTTTAAATCGATGAATGATTGATGCAATGATCCGGTTGTTTCGCTTACCGGTCAGATTTTAACAAAAACGGAAGTGTCCGGTATACCGGGGTCTGACTGTAACTGTATTGCCACAGGTACCGACAGACCCAGGATGATAACTGCATTGCCACAGTACAGACAGTACATCCTCTACCTTTCAGTCTGGTGAACACATCACTATATATTATTGTATGGTCATGCCTGCTCGTCTGAATGTGGTTTATATTGGATGACAATAATAATAATAAATAATAATAAAAATAATAATAATAATAATTAATAATAATGTCATATCCACGTCTCAAGGGTTGCTCAACATGCAGCATTATGGCATATCACATGTTGTTGTTGTCTTTCATTGAATGACTTGGGGGAAAATAATTATTATAATCATAACATAGATTTGTAGGGGTAGGTATCATTATTCATTTGAAAATTAAAACTACTAGAGGTGCTGTCGATAATCCTCCGGTCGTTGAAGTTTAATGCCAATGTTTTATGATTTACAGTAACTCTGAATGTCAGATACTGATACTGGCAATAAAAGCTACATGTATGTCTTGCTGAGAATTGAAAGCTGGTAGTCCATGCATACATCTCATGTTTGGTAGCCCATTTCATAAAAGCTACATGTCTGTCTTGTTGAGAACTGAAAGCTGGTAGTCCATGCATACATCTCATGTTTGGTAGCCCATTTCGTAGGACCAATCCAGCTCTGGCAAGACTACGTTTCCCTCAAATACATGCGCTTCGTAAGTGATAATAATACTCAGTTTGGACAAATATTACAATAATCTTAAAAGTAGGTCTGGACCACTTGCTAATTTCATAATCAAGATCTGGACTGCAGTTGCTAGAAGTGCATGATATAGTATTATCCTGCCTTTACAGTAAAATAACAACTTTATATGCTGTTGCATTGATGCCATAATTGGGTCCAGACCCTACATGTGGTGGAGGCTAATGCCTGTTAATCCGAGGTGAAGTCAATTTCCTTGCTGTATGCAATGAGAGTATTCTTCATGAGCATGGCTACAGTCACAGGCCCCACTCCCCCCGGCACAGGAGTGATGTAGCCCGCCTTCTCGCGTACACCTGCAAACACAACGTCAAGTTATTTTTTATTATTTGTTTTTATTTCATTTTTTATTTCATTGTTTGTTTCATTATTTATTTCATTATTTATTTCATTATTATTTCATTATTTATTTATTTCATTATTTATTTATTTATTTATTTATTTCATAATTTATTCATTTAATTATTTATTTATTCATTAATATATTAATGTATTTATTTATTTATTAATTTAATTAATCAAATGTATTTATTTATTTATTTATTTATTTATTTATACTATATTTATACTTTATTTCTTTTATTTATAGAATATATTTTACTATTTTATTAGTATTCCTTTACATCTCTGTGAGAATATATCACCAATATATATACATCAACTATAATAATTAATAAATGATAATATTTTAAAATTATTTTACGAGTATTATATTCTTCATTAAATGTTAATTTGTAGAATGAAAGCTTTCTCAATACTGGAGTAATATAAATCATGGTTCTGTACAGTTCATAGCACTGTTCTTTCTCAAACTGATACCAACCTGAAGAAAATTGATAAATTTGGCATCTTCCCAGCAAAGAAAATACATTTAGCAAAGAGTCGACAAAGGTTAAAACAAATTTTTAAATGGTTCCATGGAAGAAAACATTTCCCAGCAACACAAAACATTTTGGAAATATTTGGAAACACAAGAATGTTATTCTAAAGATGTTAATGCTGGCAAACGTTTTGATGCTATTAAAAAGTTGTTATTTTGCAAACGTTCTCAAAACATTAAAAATAAAAATAAATATTACATGATTTAAGCTACTTTGCGTCCAAAAGTGTCTAAAAAAATAGCACCCTATCACCCATGGTGTCATTTCTCGAAGATCTCGTATCTATTACAAGAGCATATGGACTCTCATAGTGATCCCTCATATACATGGGGGTCGTGCACTTATGAGAGCGCTATGATCTCATAGTGGACATTAGAGCTTCGAGAAACGATACCCAGTTGTCACAGCATCCTATCACCCTGTACGTACCCTTGAAATCGACGTCTCCGACCAGCCGTGTCTTGCCGGTGCTCTCCACAGTGATCCTGTTGATGCCCACGTCGATGACGGCGGCCCCTGGTTTGATCATGTCGGCCGTAATAAGCCCCGGGACACCCGCCGCAGCCACCACGATGTCAGCAGTGCTGGTGAACACCTTCAGCTGGTCCGGCGGAGTGAAGCGGTGGCAGATTGTCGTCGTCGCATCACCTGTGTGGCGGACGTTAGAAATATTTCAGTGTGATGTGATGCGGTTGAGATAAGGGTTGGATAAGAATTTTGGGGCTTTATGGGTGAATGAGGATATGGATGAGGTGACGGTTGATGTTATGTTGGATATATGAGGGTGGATGAGGATTTTGGGGAGAAGGGCAGATTAGGTTTTGGGTGAGGTAAAGGATGGATAGGGTTTGGGGTGTGTGTGGGATGTCAAACATGCATAAGGGTTTGATGGCGAGTAAAGATGAGTAAAGGGTAGGAGGGATGGTAAGGATAACTCAGGTTTGGGTGGGTGAGTTTTCATGTCAGGCAAGGTTGATGACCAGATAAAGCTGGAAAACGATGAGGGTCAAGTAAAGTTGGAAGTTGTTTGTGGTCAGAGTCAGCCCTTAATACCTCTCGTTGCTGGATTAGGGCATTTCCAGTCGCCTTCAGCGGGGAGAGGGTTACCCTCAGGATCATAGTAAGTGTCATGTGAGGGCAGATGGGTCATTGGGGACGAGAGACAGTGTGTATGAGCAGCAGGATGAGAGATGATGGCGTCTCAACATTGCAATGACACACAATATTAGTAAAACCGAAGCAAAATCATTACCCCACAAACTAAGATTTATATCACCTAGATCAAGAAGAAGACATTTATTAGATTATCAACACCAAGATGGCATCATTACCCAGAATAAATGTACTTTCCGAACAAACATCAGAGACATGGATAACCTTGATAGATATGTACAAGTCAAACCATGTTTCTTGCTTAACCATGCAAAATTTCTGAAGATTGTGATACATTACTGGAGACACAGGGGAAGATAACGAGGAAATCAATGTTCATTGAAAACTTTGAATATTTGCCAGAACAGTGTAACATGTCCTGCCGACACAGAGAGAGAGACTTCAACGTGTAATAGCATGGCCCAGGCTCTCACTGGGTGCACAGCGGTGGAAATAACGTACAGACTTATTAGGTTATAGCTGCATGTTGCTTCCCAACTCACCGGCTTTCGTATCGTAGCGTCCGTCGGAGTGGAGGTACATGGCGATGGGCAGACCCACGTTCTTTGACCGGCCAACGACCACCGCATTCTTTCCAAATGTTCGTATTCCTGTAATATTAACGGGGAAAAAATGAAAATTAATTTATTGGAATATTTTATGATGTATTAAAAACTTCAGGAACATTCATGATATTGTTGAAAAAAATTGTAATACGTGTAAATTGTAGTAACCTTTGACACTACAACAATAACAGGAATTTGTTAGTGTGACCGTTACGGTAAAATTAAATTAGGAATGTTTTTCTCGTTAGCATTATAGAGTCCTATGTCCTAAAGAGCAATGTCTGTGTCTACTGGTAGTCCAGAAATGTGCGAGCAGTGTCCTAATCCAACAGAGAGAGGGTTAAGAAGGTGGCCTTGCAAGGTGATTGCAAAATTTAAAACGCCTCCGAGGTCCAAATAAGGTTGGGGGTGGTAATTCAAAAATGTGTTGATTAGTTAACAAGTTGCTTGGGGTATCTTAATATGTCGAGCACAGTGTATTTCCAGACTAATTACTCTGGGTGTCAAAATAGAAAATACTTTCTGTATTTGGTTTGGAGGCATTATTGAGAAAACATCCTATAGAACAATTGTGTCTTTTAATTTTTTTTTTTAATAATTCAATATCTTTCTCAAAGTCAAATACTAAATATTTGATGAGGGCATCTTTGTGATAACCTACTAATTTGTGCATGGAACATTTCTATTTATAAGTTGTTGCTTTTTTAACATAGATGCCCCGCGGAACAGTGTACTTTAAAAACTAATTCCAGCCTTTTTATAACATTTTGAATATTTCCTGAGGTTATAATATTGATAAGAATTTAATTTAGCATAATAACAATTTAATTTAGCATAATACTGTACATTTAAATATACTGTGAAAATCTTTCCATTTGTGTATATTTTGTCCATACATGTAAATATTTATATAAAAGCAGAAATTCTGCATAATTAATATTGATAATAAAGCATGTGGCTGTTGTTAGATCAGGCAGTATCAGAGTGAATGAGTTATTGTTTTACACCACAGTGGGAATAATCAGAGACAATTACTGAGGTCGGTGGTCATCCCGTTGCCCACTTTGTCTGCATCCAGTGTGATGCAGTACATACGGCAATAAGCAAGTACGTTACAGCATTAAACATGTGTACAATGAGTGCCATAACAAAAACAAATTAATGATCTCCGATTACTCATTGACGTCTGTACACATAACGACCAAGGACACCGAATACAGCTAAAGGAGCATGGTTCCTGGTATCCATTACGTGCTACGTTTCATAACATTCTTGCAACCTACTTGGCTACTTCCATGACATTTTCAATGGCACACAAGCTATTGCTGAACCCAACCTTTGGCATTACACTGAAATTTCAATAACAAATTCTTCACTGTAAATACTATAATTACTAATTTAATATGAAAACAAATTAAAATTCTATGTTAATTTTTTGTTGTACTGAATTTAACAGAAGTCAGTTTGATAAGAATAGTTTACATTACCGGTATGTGGTTTATTAAATCTGAAGGTGTTGAAGCACTTTTAGTCTATCTCATTCACTCACTCTCGAGCTCACACATGCATGCACACACACACACACACACATACGCACACAATGCACACACACACATACACACACACACATAGATACACACACACACACACACACATACACACACACACACACACACATATACATAGATACACACACACAAATATACTCGTAACTCTGTCACCTAGGTGGTATGTAGTGCAGTGGTAGAACATTTGGACTCTGGAGCCAAAGGTTCCGAGTTCAAAACCCACCGTAGGGGCCCGGTATCAATATTCTCAAAAGTTACATAATTTCTGATAGGATGCGCTATCTGTAGAGTGGCAATTCAGATATCATCCTTGATCTGTCAGTACCAGCCGGTGCTCGCAGGTTTACTGCAACATTCAGCACTACCGATGTTGCAGGTTTCTTCCTGCCATAAACTGACAAGTCATGATATGAGTGAAAGAATCTAGAAACACACAGACAGACACGTAACTCTGTCACCTGTTCGTAAGATGATCTCCAACACTGCGGATGGAGTCGCTGGGACGAAGGCCTTCTGGTCCACACAGAAGCGGCCGATGTTGACGATCCCAAACCCGTCCACGTCTTTACTGGGAGCGACAGCATTGCAGATCTTCCGCTCCTGGATGTGACAAGGTAGGGGGAGCTGCACAAGTATTGCGTCGACATCGGGGGACCGGTTCAACTCGTCAATGTGGCTCAGAAGTTCTGCTTCAGATACGCTGGCCGGTAGTCTCAACGTGTTACTGTTGATGCCTGGATAGAAAACAACTTTGCATATTAATACAAACATAGAGACATACACCACTAATAGTATTCATACATACAAACATACTAACTATAGTTTGGCATGAAATGCATTGACCCCCCTATTTCGTAGATTATCTCGGTAAATACTTCATGGAATGAAAAA
>JAUTBX010073209.1:0-12433 GCA_032361465.1 Lepetodrilus tevnianus | reverse complement strand
AAATACCTATCCAGACCCAAGAGATTCGAGGTGGCCACGTCACTCATGCTGACAGAAACACAGGTGAGAAACCTGACTAAATATACATTTTTAATTAGTTAATTTGTATTTATTTATTAGTATTTGTTTGTTGTTGTTTTTGTTTTTGTTTATTTAATTTATTTATTTAAAACTATGTTATTATTATTATTTTATTTTATTTTATTTTATTTATTTATTCATTCATTCATTCATTCATTCATTCATTCGTTCATTTTTTAATTCATTTTTTTTTTACTTTAAAAAAACCTAGTTATCTTAGTAAGTTATTCAATTATTTTGCTTTTTACATAGTATTATGAATTATAGTATACTATTAGTTACCAGCGTGATTTCCGGGGTGTACGGGTTTTTACAAGCTGAAATTTCCCGTAGACCCCCGAGACCGCAAGCTGGTAACGAATTTATTTAAAGTCGTAATATAGTTCTACACTTTAAACGTACCAGATGTGTTAATAAGCATTCCGAAATGTCTTTCTAACGTGTCAGTCGAGGGGTTTTGCAACGACGTCACAATCATTATCAGGTCATAACTCTTATCAGTAGCCAAACCGGGGTGTAACACTTTTCACAGGACTCCTCTCAGCCAATCAAATCGCTAGAATCGACGCATATTTCGGATAAGTAGTTTTAAAAGCAGAAGAAATTAATATTATTTTTATTTATATATTTATGTATTTATTTACTTTTAATTACTTATTTTAGTCAAGTAGTCATGCTCTTGCTTTTTTATATGGGTTTCTTTTAAATGTCCATAGTAATGTATTATGAATTATAGTATACTAGTACGTAGGCCCTACGTTTTAAAAGCAGAAAAAAAATGAATAATTCTTCTAAATCATTTGTTATGTTTGTATCATTTAAAGTGAAAGCAAATTCGGAATATACGTAAATGAAGATGCATACCTGTAAACGGAGATTGTGTAACGGAGATATGGGTTAAAGATACTTGCGTCTCTACATACGTAAGCTATAATTTGACGTCGTGCTAATGTGATTGACGTTCACATGGCATATATATACACCGGTATATTCGATTACCAATATAGCTAAACCCTATTGCATGTCCTATCAGAGGTTTTCTTGTCAATTTTACTACAATTGGACTTAGTGTAATCGTATGATTTGATTTTAACGCGTTTATAAATCTGTCAACAAGCGTTATTATCACGACGTCAACGCTTAGAAGTGACGTTGTAAGTCTGGGTCATGCCGTCTGATTGGTAAAGGTCAGCGTATTTGGCATGGGGGGTAACGTTATAAGCGGGTATGCATGACAGTATGTACGGAGTCACCTTATTTTGTTTATCTTCTCTGAAAAATGTCCGTTCTGAATGTGTCAGTCTGCACCTGGCGAAGAACACGTACAAAACTTAACATGTGTAAACAAGAGGCGATTGTAATTTATAATAAGAATGTTAATGCTATTTGCATATGCAACTTGATGGCATATTCGTGTCATTTGTACATTACTTAGTCTTGTATCATATCTTGAAAATCGAAATTATTTATTATGTTTATCAGTATAAATTAGGTCTTCAATGCGTCTCCTCTAGTAATCGTACGGCATGTATACACTTATACAATACAATCGAGATTTTAATATAATGGCCATGGGATAGGCCTACGACTAGACGTAGCACAGAATGGTAAATCATAGACTATAGTTGAGTAGATATATACCTTATTTCCCACTTCTATATTTCTCTATTATTTTTCTTCCGTTATGAAACATATATATCTTGCATATTTGTTTGTGCTGTCAAAATCACTTTGCAGTAGGAATATACATTACAGACATTACTATGAACTTAATAGTTGAGTAAGTTAAATATTGGCTACATGGATCATAAATAAATTCAGAGAAAAAAACATCAACGTCACGAAACATAATGAGTAGTGATAACCGCGGCATACACCATCAATGATGCCTCCACTGGCAAGGACATTAATGTTTCGGACAACGTTAAAAAAAAGTAACATCTTTTTAAATGCAGACACAAGACTATTACTTTAGATTCCTGTGTTAAAAGTAATCAAGCAACATGCTTACAGATGCCAGTTAATGGAATTTCAAGCAACCCTGACTAGCATCGTTCAAACATCCACCAGAGACTTAAACAAGGTGAGCACACTTGAGAGATGGTGACACAGAGAAAGCCAACTTGCCTGTGTGTGAAACTGTTTAGCTATGTGTATATGGCCTTTTAACTTTATACTTCTAGTATCAACCCGGCCAATTAGATCAACTTTAGTCGCCCACTGTTAAAATTGCAGCGGAACAATGGACCCCGGTGTTTGGTTGGATGAGGTCTGGGTTTGGGGGGCACGCAGGATAATAGAGAAATAAGCGTGTGTAAATGATGCCTCGCGCCCACTGTCTGCAGTTCGGGGGCCGCTTGCCGAAGTCACGTCTTCACATCAGAAACCATTTGTCCAGTAAACATTCTTTGCAAGAAGACACACGAAATCGGCAACAATATCCACCATTGTTCGGACGAGTGTCCCCGGTAGTTGTCTCCCTTTGTTGCCCTATCGCTCACCGCGGAAGATGTTTTGGGTCTTGGTACTTAAATATGGCTAATCTGAATGGTAGACATAAGAGCGGATATATTATTATATAAGATAATGTCTTGTAAAAAATGTTCCTGAAGTATTATTTAGATGACTTGTTGTAAACATATTGCAATAGTACTCTGGATGTTTCATCAGTAGCAACTTGCAGTATTTGTAGAACCGAATACTCTGGCTGTAGATAATGGAGTGTATCAAGTCATCAGCAAAAAGAATCCATAACGGTATGATGATATTCACTTCAAACAGAATGCAACAGAAATCAGGTCCGATTCTCCTTTGTTGTTATTCAGAAACAATGGCGTGTCTGATTCTGGCCTCAGCGCGCGTGCGCACCAAGGGAGGTTAATATTGCCCTATCAACATAACCAAGGAGCACTTTGTCTATTTTGACGTTTTTTGCAAGTTTTCAAATTTGTTCGCCACTGGCACGAGTGTAAGAGGCCCGAACAAGGGGGGTGAGTAAACACTGTCAGTCATTACCTTGATAATAGAGCGGCTGAAAGTCCTAGAACAACAACAAATAGAGATGCAAGTTTGCCAAAAACGACACCTCCCTTCGCGTGGCACGAGAAGAACAATGGTGGCCCTGTTCAACAGACATCTTTTCGTATTTTCCTACTTTATGAACAATATCCTTTAGAAATCAACTAACAAACAATATTGTAGACAAACTAACACAGGGGGAAGCGCATCAGAAATGACAGGTTGAAATATTCGCATTCTTTCTTGGTCAATGCTGATCTAAGAGATCGCTTAGTCCCGATGTGGCATGACTCCCTACAGCGAGTATGTTTGCTTTGAGAAGAATCGGGGAGAAGCACCAAGGAATAATTCACAAACCTATTGGTGAAACATTTTCATCCCTCTTATGGAATTATTTTCAGATCAAAAGAGTTCTCATGCAAATATTCAGCGCACTTGCGCCGAAATGTAAAAGCGAAATCGAGCCATATTACGATTGCAAAATGCTCATTTGTCCCTAGGTAATTACGATGAATTTAGGAGATTGAAAGTGATCCATTTTGTGAATTTGGGCAAGTTTGATGGTTTGAATAAATAGAACGAGACCTTGATGACTTTGCGCTTCGTGCTGAAATTCAAATGCAATGGTAATAGTTAATTACTATCAGGGATAACAGGCAAGGGATAATATTTACAATGCACAAAGTAATTTACTAATTGGCCATAGATGCCGTCCTTCAATCAAACTTAGGCTCAATGGGAAATTAATTAGCACCCTCTAGATCGGAATCGGCATAGAACTGGCGTGATGGAAGCGACTCGCAATGGTCTGCCTCCCGATCAAATTTCAATTAACAAAAACCCAGTCATTATATGAGTCGCTGGTCTCGAGCTTGCATTAGGGTCAGACAATTTCACCTGGTAAACAAATTGCATCCTGCTTACAGAATATTCTCCTATAGGAACTGTGACTGATCCTAAGACTGAAAGAGCGCCAGCATTCCGAGATAATTGGACGATCCTCATTTCAAAGTCTCCAGAAAACGTAATCGCTTTCAAAGTGGAGCGTTTTTTGTGCCAATTGTTTTCGGCTGTGTAAACAGTTGTGATTATATAACTCGCCAGAAAGTTGGTATCTTGGGAATAACAAATATCCTAGTTAATTATTCGTACATTTTATCAATGACGTACTGGAATTCATGTAACTTTCATCTTTATTCTCATCGGTGTTTCTATGGCAGTTGATAGTTATAATACACAGCATACTTGTATCTACAGTTAGTGGGTACATGATTAACTATTAGACTCTAGACAGTATGCTCAAACGTCTTCGTTGCCTTCAGGACTTTGGTCTGTCGATGCGTATTCGCAATCTTAAAAGGTCGCATGCAATGTGTACAAGACTAGTAACGTTGCGTTCTGTCTGTACATACATGAACAGTCATTCCGTAAAATGAAATGCATATAATTATAAATGAGTAATCAAGGTAGTAATGGTTTAACCGCTGTATTCATGTAATTGTAATTATTTGCCAATATAAAATATTTATGTATATCTGACATAACATATATCTTCATGTTTCCATGACTGAAGTAATTTACTAATTAGGGTCAATTAATTTACAAAATATTTACAATTCGATCTGACAAAATATAACAATATAGTTTGCTCTATACTCAGACTATTTTCTTAATGATTATTATTGCTATTATTATTTTGTTATTGTTATCCTCCTACTTTTATTATTATTAATATAAATATTATTCTTTTTATTATTATTATTGTTGTTGTTATTATTATAATTATTATTATTATACTAATTATTATTATTATTATCATCATTTACATTAATATTATTATCTTAATAATGTGTTGTTTTTGTCTCTAAACCTCATCTGCAATACTGAATAACTTTTTATTCACAACATGCATTATTAAATGTAGTAGTTTTATGAGCTACCCATCGTGTTTAATACCCCTTATATTGCCTTATTGGTACTAGCTAGTCAGTCCATCCTCTGTATATATATATATATAATGTGTGGAGGGTCTGTATTACAAGCTCAGTTGGTCATGTAATACATGCTAACCCCTCGCAGACACATGAATGTAATCATAACCAAACTGTCCCTCCATCTGTCTCTGAGGAAAACCGCCATAACTCTCTAGTACACGGCCATGCCTTATCTTCTCCAGGCACAAACCAACGGAGAAATTATACACTCTTAATTGGATTAATTAAAACTTGTAGCAGCTACGATTGCCAGTTTATCGCGTGGGATTACCACTAGAGGTGTCCGTTTGACAAGTAGCAACCCTGACAACCCTCTTCTTGTGTGCGAAGGTAAACCCTCCGTACAATGGATTCTTACGGCACCGGGTAAATCTCCTGGGTGAAGGCACGAACAAGGTCCCACCTCCTCTGATGGCGCATGTCAGATTGAGCAGTCTATACAGCGCACCTGTTTAGGCCCCGTTCCCCGGTAAATAGACGGATTCGAGTCAGTCTAGCTATCATCAGGTTGTTAGAATTAGCGAATGTCACCGATTGTGGACAATTAACGATAAATGGGGCTATTCTCCGATATAAGGAATTACCGCGTAATACTTAACTAAATACGCGAGCATACTTCCAACAAAAGGAAAGCTTCAATGAAGGATCCTTGCCTTGTTCCCGTGTTCAACAGAAGCTTAGATTATGAACCTCATTCCTTTAGGGTTACCGTGTTTCCACACAGTAAACCACTTTCGCCTCACCCAGGTAATCTTGCAGTGTTTCTATACCTTAGGACGCGTTATCTGTGTCCTGATACAAAGGAACAACGGTCAATGTTAAGGTGTTAACACTCGCAAATTAAATACAATTGAATGAAGTAGATGTTCAGATAGCCATGACATGAAGTTGGCTGTTCGTGGATCCCGGAAGTTTTCTGTAATAAATATTGTTTTAAAAAATATATATAAATAAATAAAAAAGTAGATTTCGGGATTCATATACAAATAATCTGTTCGCTTGGTTTGACTGACAACTGGCTGGGATACGGTATCAGTCTTGTTGCGTCCAGTAGATAACTTTGTAGCGGGATATGATAATACGATGCTTCTTCTGCTCTCAGCAAGCTGGATTACCCCTTTGGCTTAGTCGTTATATAGCGTTGGGCTCACAATCCAGAGGTCTTCTGTTACGCCATCAACAGAAAGTATAACGTATAACAGAAAGCAAACATCAATTTATTTAAATAAAATATCTTGTCCACAGGGGGTATATTTTAGAATTGAGTTATATATGCGTAGTTAACGTCAATTATTGTAATAATAAACATACACCAGGACGTCAA
Source organism: Lepetodrilus tevnianus (assembly GCA_032361465.1). Lineage (NCBI taxonomy): Eukaryota > Metazoa > Mollusca > Gastropoda > Lepetellida > Lepetodrilidae > Lepetodrilus > Lepetodrilus tevnianus. Next base: position 6,016 of record JAUTBX010073209.1, on the reverse strand, counting down.
TTATTATAATAATAAACATACACCAGGATATTTTAAAGCTTGAGTTAGCTATGTCCAAAAACAACCCTGTTTGACCACCGTTCTTTCTGTTTCAGGTGAAGATTTGGTTCCAGAACCGGCGTATGAAGTGGAAGCGGAGTAAAAAGGCTGCCCAGGAGGCAAAGTGTCCCAAGGAAGATAAGCCCAAACCAGTGGAACAGTCGGACTCGAACCCGCAAAAGGACGGCAGCGACACACACCAGCACGACGACGTGAACGGTGATAATATTGACGTTACGGAAGTTGACATGGACGAGTCCGCGGAAACAGACATCGAAGAACACGACGAGGACAGTGAACCGGACGTTTGTGTATCCCAGAATTCCATGAACTCTGACCTAGTTCCGGGTGTGTCGATTCCTTCTTCAAACGGACGTTGCTCTGTAGTTCTACCTGCGCATGCCTGATGTAAAGGAAAACAAGAGATAATCATTGAACATACTCTCATTCATGTGAATGGTGATGCCGCCATTAACTATTTTACCCAGAACTTGCGCCAGCGAGAACAAGGCAATGTACGACACTGTCTCCACGTGTCAGAGGTCAGGGGTGAATAGAGACGGATATGTGTAGCAGCAAAGGTCATGCCCGAAGACGTGTACCGGTATATTCCGCGTAAAGAATTGAACCGGAAGTTAGCGAACACGCAGCGAGGACAGAAGTCTCGCGGATGTAGCCAGGGACGGAGTGATCTAGCGAGACTTTACCAGACGTGTTCAAAACGTCTCAGTGTACATACGTGCCAAAAACTTAGCTTATTTAGCTATGTGAACGCCAAATGAGTAGAGCCAGTAGAATGTGGACGTTTAGTTGGTTCAGCTTAAGCAATCAGTGAGTAGAATCGTCTTACAAGGCAAAGCCAATGCTGTAAGGTTAAGATGTGAACTTCACCGCCATAATGGTAGAACATGTACAGGATGAGATCTATTCACCAGAACTGGACTTGCGGTCTATTCACAGGACCCGGACCCAATTCACAACAATCTGATTGGCTCATGTGACGCAAATTATTAATAGATCCTCCCCTTCCCAGTCCAGTTGTATGTGTCCGACAACTATATAATGATCAGGAACTACACAGGGTTTACATGTGTGTATAGCATTTACATCTTCTGAAATCAGACTTTGTTTGTGTTTAGTGTATGTCAATCAACGTGGGGCCAGTAATTAGAACATAAGCGGACAAGCTAAATAAAGCTACACGATGCATTAAGCGAAGAAACGTGCCATGGTCAAGACCTGAATTCTGAGAAGTTGTCAGAACGTGAAGCTATGTAATAGTCATCAGTTTATTCTATGGTTCTACGATATAATTGTTTGCTATTCTGATCGAAGTGGTCATCATAGTTGTCTTGTATGTACTTAATAAATTATTTAGAATACTTCTTCTGTATTCTTCTTTATGTTTTTAAGAAAAAAAGGAAATATCAACTTACCACCGCCTTTCATCGCGGCACTGTTAAGATTGATATATTACATTATCTGACAGATGTATCAGACAGATGTATTGGTCAGATGTACAAGACATACAGACGGATACTAATACTGACACGTTCAACACTTAGATGAGAGAATAGTGCTAATAGTTGCAGTCCAACCCGATAAAAATGTGCATTCAATTTAATTTAGTTCCACTGGGTGGTAGTTTGAAAAGAAGAACTGGTTTTGCATTTTTCTGCTTTCCAAATGATTTAGTAAGACCTAGATTCACCATGGTTTAACACAACCTATGAAACATATTCTTATTGTCTACCAAGCATGTCCAATACTCTATGCTAAGTAAGCAACGGTCGTATGATGGGTAGAACGAAATAACGTCGATCTCTTTTTCTATTAGAGTGTGTCATATCAAATATTTTCTTTCAATAACTATTTCTCATATGCAGTATTATGATATTAATAAACGTACTCATTTTTTTATCATTTAACTTAAAAGATTAATGTCAGTACAGTTTAAAAGTACAGTAAACTCCTTTGAAAAATTAAAGCATCCATGCCGTTTATTTCGAACACAGAATGCCGCACCATTTTGATCTAAAGCGAACTGGTGTTGGGGTTTATACACATCGCCCCCTTTTCAATAAAACTCAACCGTATCAGACACATAATACTGCCCCCTTACGACAGGGCTCTTTAGTTTAGTAAGTTTCTAATTCCATAAGAGTTTCCCGACGTTTACGATCATTTGATGGTCGGCAACTGCCGATCTCCCGCCGACCTTTCTAGTAGAGGACTCCACTTTTAAAGATATTTTCTTGCCACTTTCGTCCTTGGTACGCGTGCCGTCTGTGGATATTAGCCTACAAATTGCGATCACTTTACCTATTCGTCGATAATTATTTGTCACCCGGGAACGGAAATCGGAGGAGATCAGAGTGAAATAGGACTGCCAATACTTGGGCCATCACCATCAAGTTAAAGTAACGAGAAAAGTCTCCAAGATTAACGAGCGCCCCGCCATGACGGGCCACGGGGTTACGACCCCTGGGACTTCAAATCAGAAGCGCCAAGTTAACCCATTTATATCTAATTTGCCCATTATGAAATTGCAGTTCAAGTTTGGTTTTAACATTCTGCATGTGAAAAAAAACTTATGTATTACGATATCTATGATGTGGCGTTATGATGTCTATATTAAAACAATTTAATAATAACAATAATAACGCAGGTTTTTAGTATTTGTGTCAAATGTAAGAACTACATAGTTACATGGTACTGTCGTGTTGACAATGAATATAGTAGATAACTACCGTTTGTATACTGAAACCATCTCGAAATATATCATTAATAGCATGTAATTATCTGTTAAACATAATTATGTTATCCACATAGGTATATAATAGTAATCGAGCTAAAAGCTTATAAAAACTGCTTCTCGAAATACGCTAGTCTTACATTATAATTATTGGTATCCTATACAAAGTATAATATCAGAATGTTATGGCAAATCGACATTCTTTTGAGAAATGATTTCGAATACATAGAAAGGCAACGGTAAATGTAAAATATTCAGAAATGCAAGAGAACAAACTAATGGAAACTATCCATAAATAATTAATTATAATGTAGTCCATAAACATACGAGTGAGATTATCAGTGAAGAAACAGAACAGAGTAGGCCTGTACCAAACCGATGATTAGAATTAAATAATGAAACCACATCCTTTCAGTACACTGCAGTGCTCCAAGTAGAGATAATCCCGATAGCTGGTGTCAACAGATATATCATGACGCCAGGATTGCGCGATCTACAGATGATGGCGCTCACGGTAGAAACAGCAGAGCGATAGTTGGATCTAACGCGCAAGTCCACCGATGTCAATGGCGCATGTCATCGTCCAACACTAGAACATTCATTGAACAATATCAGAAAAGAAATATATTTTTTCAAAGAATAATGACGATGTAGCAACTAGTTTTGTTCTACTAATATCTGCGTCATATCCTAAAAGACTTGGTTTACTTTCTACGCAATACGACAACAATTGTATGGTACTCAAATGAAGGGGTATTGCAAATGTTCGGCGTAAAGAGATACTAGTATATTTTAGACAATAGTATGGACTATAGTATTAATTCAACGCGCAGTTCAACGACGATCCAACTACTCGGTACAACCTTGTTTATGTTAACAGCTGGTTAATACCTGCGTTATGAGAAAGGTTTACTTTTACTCTCTAGACATTACAGCGACGATTCCTTGATACTCAAATGAAGGAGTGCATGTATTGCAATAGTTCGGCGTAAAGAGGAGCTCGAGACTCTAGTATGCATGTCCAGCGAGATGAAGAATGCAATAAAGTCCTCCTGTCGGTGGACACACCGTCCAACTAAATCTCACTAGCCCTGGCTCTGGAGTGTCTACAATTTGCCAAAACAACTTTAAAGAATTGGTTACAATTCATTGCGATGATTGCACCAGTCTACATCTTAAGTGCTTTAATTCTGCGAAAGTTCGTCTAATATCATAACCAAAATATTGCCCAGTAAAGCATTAGAAATAAATAGGAATCCGATACAATCATCGCGAAATCCCTCATAGACAAATGGGCTCCTGCCTGACAGGGAACTATTAGCAGTCTTTGGAAATGTCTATAAAGCTAACAGTAACCGCCGGGCCTCCAGGTCGAGCATGAAAAGATTGAGAGGCACTCGCACGTAAAAGACGAAGGGAGAGTCGCTGGGGGAGGGGGTAAGGGTTGGGGCTAGGGGATTGGGGTGTGAGGGAGCTGGTTCGAATGGATGTTGATTGATCGTGGTAGGAACGGCGGGAAATCGCACGAGATGAAAGTGAAATGATCCACAATGAGCAATTTCTTATGATCAAAATACAGAGACCAATAATGTCGGAGGAACTTCCCGGACTAACACTCAGAACTCATCGGCCAACATCGGCGCTCAAGCATTCATTGTCCTTACACGTGGCCATTAGGACTCGGAGGCAAACATGCCGGATAAATGGGATAAATGAAGAGCTATAATTCATGTTGTTTTATACTTGTTTATATATGTTATATCCAAAAGGACATGTAATTTGTAAGTGTTTTCACGTTTATTTAATCTCTTTTTTTTAAATTATATCAATAAAATATGCTGAAATCAATAAAGCATCAGTGTGGGTTACTACTATTTCATGAAGAGCAAGAATTAGTTATCGTAGCATTACATATTCACTTGGATTCGGGAAAGTAGACATTGCACACGTCTGACAAATTAACATAAGATTCGTTGTGGTAATCAGTTTCAATCAATGGTTGTTCTGGTAACATCGGGCTACTTTCTCGAATGACTGAACAAGAAATCTCAAAACAGGGAGGACATTACTGAACGAAGATGCGAGGTTGGTCCTGCAATTTCATGCTAGAATGTATTTTCATTAAGAAATCGAAATGCGATAGTATTATGACATTCTGAATGTGAAAACGTCCAATAATAAAGAACAAAGTGGAAAATCAATATTAAGGTATACTCCACAAGGAGTTAAGAATGAATATGAAAGTACACTAATGCATTGACCGTTGTAGCTAATAATGTCCATTGACCTATGTAGCTAATAATAACCATTGACCTCTGTAGCTACTAATGTCCATTGACCTCTGTAGCTAATAATATACATTGACCTCTGTTAGCTAATACTATCCATTGACCTCTGTAGCTAATAATGACCATTGACCTATGTAGATAATAATATCCATTGACCTCTGTAGCTAATAATATCCATTGACCTCTGTAGCTAATAATGGCCATTGACCTCTGTAGATAATAATGTCCATTGACCTCTGTAGCTAATAATATCCATTGACCTCTGTAGCTAATAATATCCATTGACCTCTGTAGCTAATAATATCCATTGACCTCTGTAGCTAATAGTGTAGCACTATATATCGTGCTGGGCATGCTATCAAGCGTGGATTTGACGCAATATAAATGTACACATTATTTATATAATAGTGTTAATATAATGCACACTAACATATACATGTATATGCATGTACCGTAATATTAAACTCATTGCATGGTTTATCTTGTTCCTAATTATGATGTTGATACTTATATTATAATATGTAGCCGAATGTAAAGAAAAAGGCTTTACGCCAACGTAGAGAGATACTACATGTATATGGTTTCTAGTGATAACGACTTCTCTAGGTATGCACCAAATACTTATATATACTGACGATCAAAAGAAAGTGTATCGCGTTTATTGCTATTTTACTGCAAAACGAAAATGAGTTAAACCAATTTTAAGATTGAAAAATATTGCCCTATTTACTGTAATTTATAACACCAGTAGTTGATTTAGGTTTTTCACGTACACCATGAACTGTACGTGGAATATGTTATCAAACTTTGCGTGTTTCAATAGCATTATATCACAGCTAGTAAAAACACATAGAAAATATGTACAGCATAACAATACAACAAAGTGAAAGAGTCATTTGTATGCATCAAATGGGAGCAACCAAACGTCACATTG
>JAUTBX010073098.1:0-12434 GCA_032361465.1 Lepetodrilus tevnianus | reverse complement strand
AGGAGGGAACATATTTTCTAAATGTAGTTGAGAATGGTATTGTTCTGTTTAGTTTTGGTTAGAATTATTTCCATTTCTCTTTCTTTATTTCTTTCTCTCTCTATATCTTTTAGTTCGATTTCTATTTCTTTCTGTCGCTCTTACTTTCTCTCTACTTATATACCTTTCTTATTATGTACATATACGCTCTCACTTTCTTAGTTACATTTCTCGTTCTTTTGTCTTTCATTATCGCACGCACATGCATACATGCTCTCTGTTAGTTACATTTATATTTTTTTCTGTCTTGTTTTCTCTATCTCTCTCTCTCACACATATCCCTCTATATATTTTAGTTCCATCTCTCTATATCTCTCATACGCTCTCTCTCTCGCTCTCTATCTCTCTCTCTCTCTCTCTCTCTATCTCTCGCTCTCTCTCTCTCCCTCTCTCTCTTCCCCTAATGTCTGTCTGAGGAAATATAATCATTGGCATATGTTGGAATCAATAATGATGCGTCAAACATGTAGACTCTACCTGAGAATGTCGACTCTATGTTTGATGCGATAAAACCTGCCACATTTCGCTATTTGCTTTAGACGTGTAATTGTTTCTGAACAGATAACTGTTTATTTTCTCAGCCCGAGTCGATAGCAAAGTCAACTTCTAATCGCCACTGCTGTGTGATCTGTATCCATGTCGCTTTCTCAGTATTAGCTGAACATACACTATTAATTATGAACCATGTGCATGGTTTCTGTTTATCTGTCTGTTTATTTCCTATATGTCTGTCTGTCTGTCGGTATGTTGTTTTCTTCGTTTATCAATGACGTGCCATTTATGCAGGTCCTATAGTCCTTAGTACCAGCCGCTGTTTGCAGGCTTTCTGCAACATCTGACCCTGCACGTGTTGCAGGCTTCCTCCCGTAGCAAACTGAAGCAGAAGCTCGTCTAATACAATGATTATACCTAAATGCAGGATATAGTCGACATGCAAAGACTAAATACAAGATATATAGGATCTAACATGAGTGGTCATTTAATACTGAATTTATTAAACGAGTTCGTAAAACTGATATTGTGCGAGGTTTAATTAATTCAGTATTAAATGAACACGAATATTAGATTATATTTATCACATAACTCTAGAAAAACTATATTATCGACTTTCAGCAGTTTGAAATACTGGACGAATCCACGTAACCTGAAAACAATCTCTCTGAACGAAAGTCCGTGCAGAGTCACGCTCATATAGACTGGTGTCCTGTCACATGCATGTGAAGCAGCAAGCGTGCGTTAACGCAACGTAGATAAGTGCAATAACTGTATATTTATTGCATGGGTGAATAACACCTATGTTATGTGATAAATAGATATCCAAAGACTCTCGGTTAATAATCTCTATATATTAAAGTGGTAGACTTCTTTATTTATATATCTACTTTATTTAGTCAATAATAAAGTATCATCGTATGAGTACGTAAACTTATGCGAAGACAAGTTAGAACACCAATATCAATTAAGTAATTGAGCAAATTATCATATTTCTTATGTAGTTCCACGGATTTTTTTTACGGAGGAATAGAATTCGAATCATTTGGCAATTTGTGACGTGTCTTGCCTTTAAGGCGACAGCATCTTTGAACCCTCGATTTACACGAGCAGTGCCAAACAATCACCCCAGTCAGAGGCACCCCCAACGCTTACGGCCAATGATTTTATCCAGAGAAATATCTCACATGCTTTTTCACTCGTAAGGATCGTCGCTGTTGTCCCACGCATTAATGTGCACATTTAGAAGTCATTGTCCCGATCCTGATCTCATGCTAAGTCTATCAAACGGATCTGTTAAAAGGACATTTTTACTGATTCAACGTGATTTCTTTCAAGCCTCAACACATTTAAATCGTGTTTGTCCGGTGGCGACTGCTAGGACACGCAAACAGAGGGGGTCATTTGTATCCGATTTCTGATACATGAATATATAGTGTAGGTGAGCATTGATGTAAACAGAGGGGTCAATTATATCCGATTTGTGATACACGGATATATAGTGTAGGTGAGCATTGATGTAGCCTTTATTTCTAGTTCGTAGCAAGCTCGTTTTCATCCTCGAGATACAGACTTTGTGACTACTCTTTCATACACTACACGTTGCATGTCTTAAGGGCCTATGAGAACGGTGTGTAATTTATAGTACAATGACATTACGAATGGACAAGTAAACCAACTCTGGTTATTATTAGGATTACATATAATAATCGCTATGTACAGTACGTCTATTACTTTTCCACATATATGCGCTATATATTTATGCTCAAAGGGAAGCATCGATATAGCCCATATAATAACGTTTCTTCCAACGAGCTTGGTAACTATATGTGTGATAATATTTTAAATATTTTATCAAATACAAATATGATATCGGTGAACTTATTTCTGGTAGGGAATGAGCTAGTGTTAAGTGTGTTAAATACAATGTCTTGAGTACAATTCTTTGCCAATAAAGCAGGTATTACTAATATATGAATGTAAATGTATTAATAATCATACATTTATTACACAATGCACAAACGCATTCCAAAATTCATACTAAAATTCATAAGCGTTATAAAGGATATATTTTTAATCAACAAAGGCATGTTTATATGAATGTTTCAAGAAGAAAGTTATTGAAACACCCTCATGGTAAACATGATCAACAAATCTGAGTAAAATACTAATAATAAAATAATTGATACATTTGTTCACGCATTGCTATTGAGTTTCACGAAATAGCAATATTATGAACAAAGGAATTCTCAAAGTTCTTATGCTATGCAAATTTGAGGTTATAATCCGGCAATATGCTTTGAATTACGACTCAAGTTCAACTTGTGTTTACTCATAAGTTCATATAAGTTTCTACAACAAGCTACTTTCTCTTGTGGTTGCAACATGTAAATATGTATATATGTTCGTGAATAAGCACACCAAACACAATTTTATATGTCGGTGTTATTGTAGTGACGTCGGTGGCCTTGAAATATGGCACACTTTACGAAATCATCCGAGTGTTCAAAGGCGAATTAGCGGATTTCTAAATCTTAAAGACACACTTGACGCCAATTTCTACGCGTAACGTCTTCAACGCTGACTTCTGATATTTTTTCCCACCATCAATGACAAGTCGAGGAGCGAAGGACCGTCGGCAACCAATTACGACAGGAACATCTGTTTGCTCGGAGCTCGACACTTTAGTTCGGTCCAGCTCCGAGAATGAAACTTAGCTTGCGCGTGAGGCAGACAGGTAACAATTGTCTGGTGTCTTCTGTCTTCGCAGCAGCGGCCGCAACCTTGAGGTAACCCATGCAAGATTTCGTGATCACGTGACGCGCATAGATACAGCAATGCCAGCGGAGCAGACGACGCAAGTCGGTTCTTAATCTGGCAGAGGGCGAATTCAAACAAGAGGGATTCCCCGTGGATTAGCCTCGTATTGACCGACTCTTAGGCTCAGAGGGAGAACCGCTGGACGAGTTTAAATTTCTTCCTACTTGGATGCTGGGTTAGTTCTCGCTTGCAGCGACGTGAGAAGGTAGTTCCGCCCGCCGCGCCGTGCCGTGATCAGCTGACAACCGGCGAACAGGGGGTTTACACGTCAATCATCCTCGACCATCCACGACATATGGACAGCAGTTCCCCGATCACCACGGACTAGTGTGCCGTCCCGGACAACCAAGGATCAGCAGTGCGCTGTAACACATCTGGATTTATAATAATACCTTCGAAATATTTATCGTTGGATATACATGTACTTGTGCCATAATAATTTTGGAGGGTTTTGATATTGACGTACTTTTAATAATGGTGTCTTCAGTATTACTCGGGTTAAGACACTCCACATCGGGTTTCGTTAATATATGGATTGTATTACTGTGGACTATTATAGTAGTTTTCGTCGACGGCAACAAGGTATCGTTGTATCGTCCGTCGGGAGACAGCCCGTGTAAGTTCCCGGTGCAACATCAGACTTACGTCCGAGACTTGAAGGACTGTAGTGTGTTCTACACGTGTTATGGAAACCGATTCTGGAAGCTGTCGTGCAGCACGCCTCACACGGTGTGGTCGTTGAGGTACAAGGTGTGCGTCTGGAAACATTCCCCGTACGACGACTGTGATATCCCAGAAGGAAAAGGACCTACCACTCCTCCGCATATCCGAAGGACCAAGAAACCGTTCCGGATCACCCGACGTCCGGACGGCAAGGGTCCGTTTTCTCCGCCACCAGTGTATCGCAGGCCAACTACCACCACCGCGAGGACCACCACGGTTAAGCTTAGAACATGGCGACCAAAAGACCGCCAAACCCGGATACCCGTGACTTGGAATCCTCCGAAGAGGGTAAACACTAAGAAGCCGTTTATTCGTTGGGTGACGAGAAGACCTTGGACAAAGAAGCCTACCAAGAAGCCAACGACCCGTAAGCCAATTACCCGTAAACCTACAACCGCAAAGCCAACTACCCATAAACCTGCAACTCGTAAACCAATTACCCGAAAGCCTACTACCCGTAGACCAATTACCCGAAAGCCTACGACCCGTAGACCAATTACCCGAAAGCCTACGACCCGTAGACCAATTACCCGAACGCCTACGACCCGTAGACCAATTACCCGAAAACCTACTACACGCAAACCAGCTACACGTAAACCAACCACTCGACATCGGGTTATGACCACCAAGCGAACACCAACATGGAAGAGACTGACCACCCCGAGACCCACCATTCCTCCTCTCATTCGTAAGAAAAGCACCCGCCGCCCATGGACTCGCAAACCTATAACCCGTAGACCTTGGAAACACACCACCAAGAGACCGTTCTCCAAGCAACCTTTCCCTACGTGGAGACCCACCTACCAGCACCCGTGGCGGAGAACAACCCGACCACCTTTCGTCCGACGCACAACCCGTCCACCCTTCACCCACAGACCTCTCACCAGGCGCCCCACAACCGCCCGACCGACGAAAAAACGCCGACCAGAATGGGCCACCCGCCCACCCCTAACATGGTGGTCGACGTGGAGGCCGTTCACTCCATGGCTCACGACTAAGCCTACCACCCCAAAGGTCACCACCCACTGGCCCACACGACCAGTGTACACCACTCCAAGGAGTACGCCCACAACAACGACACCCACCACCACGCGGGCTACCACCACAATCCCCACCACCACTACTACTACTACTACTACTACTACAACCACGACTACTACATCTACGACTGCAATGACTACTACGACGTCATCTACTATACAAACAACGCCGACGACGGCGAAGACGACAACGCCGAAGAGGCCGGGTAGACACAGGTCGACGTATAATGGTAAGTAATATTCCCTATGTCTTTATGTGTTTATAATGTGGATGAATGGTCTTTTAATAAGATGAACCAACAGAGGTCATAACATGTAGGCTATGTATTTGAAACTGCGGTATGCAACAAGGTATACAATTAGGGAAATAACAAGGAATATAAGGGATACAATAAAGGTAAGTAACATTCCCTATGTCTTTGTGTGTTTATGATATGAATGCATGGTCTTGCAGCATGATGAAGTGGTCATGTAGGCTATTATGTGGTTGAAACTGCGGTATACCATACAATGTAGGAATATAACACTGGATACAAGGGATACAACAAGAGATACAATAAGGTACACACGTAAACATATAACAACGAATACACGGGATACAATAAAGGATATAACAAATAATAAGTAAAATAAGTATAATAAATAAATATAATAATAATAAATATAATAAGGGATATAATATAACAAGGGAAACACAAAGGAATACAATACGAATACTATAAGGAATACAATAAGGGATACAATAAGGAAAGCAATAGAAAATAGAATACGGAATACAACAGGGATGCAATAAGGAATACAATAAGGGATGTTGAGAAAGGGGGAGAGCTGTTACAACATCTATCGTATGAGTTCTTGCAGACTCACATATCTCCCTTGTTTTACTTGGCAGCTCAATAACCCAGGGGAGGGGAAAAAGTGGTGGGGGGAGGCTCAAATACCTCGCCCATTGAAACATCCACTAACGCTAACAATTCAACAGTTCAACAGTTTGATAGAATAGCAGCTTTCACTTAAATGCGTCGTGCATCCATATGTAAATATTTAGACAAACCATTAATTCCAGAATAAATTCCGAAGCATTTATCTCAGAATGTGTAATTAATTTAATTAAATTATGCATGCATTTCTTTCGCATTCAGATTAGTCATCTATACTACTGAGAACACATTTTTGTAACTCACAATGCCACCTAAGAAATGTTCGTTATTATGTTCAAATTAATTTAATCTATTTCCAATATTTACTCTACTACTCAAAGGTAAGACTTGTACATGGTATCAGTTTTCTCTTGTCCATTCAGCAATATAGTCCCACAGTATGCCTGCCTTCCTGATTTATCTGCCAACATATAGTAATGAAATGACGTCAAAATAACATTTGAAAAATAAATAGAAGATCATTGTATCAGGATTTATCTGACGGAGCAATCTTCAAAGACTTTATGTCTCATTCGCCTCGTTCAACCTTGCTCATGTCTTACGCTACGGGTTAGGACAGCTCACGATATCAAATTAATATTCCAATGGTATTTATTTATGATATCCTTTGGTATTCTTTCTGTTTACATCAATCTGTACAATGCTAAAAAGTCGTCGTTCTCTATGCCATGCATATGTCATCGCTCAATTCATTGCTAATGTAGCAGGAATGGTGGATAACAACAGATCATCTGATTGCATGACATTAATATCGTCTTGTGAAGATATGCTATTTTTCTGTTTTAGTTACAGAACATCAACAGTTAACCATTGTTTCAAGTAAATTGTAATGTCAAATATATACTAGTACTCAAAAAATTATGATTAAGGACGAGAAGATATTTTGTGGGAAAGCTTGCTACCAAATTTCAGAACTCGACTTAAGGAATCTGTATCCACTTTTTCTCCAATGTGCCTGCAAGATCTTAAAGTTGAAGAGTACATGGAACATGTAGAAGTTTGGACCTTCATCGTTGTTGAAATAGCTAAATTTGTATATCGAAAATTTCTACTCGTCTTGTTGAGTTCAATATGGGGTCATTGAATTTCTTTCATACAAAAAAATGGTACGATCCTTAGCAAATTTTTAGTAGTATATTTGGTATCATGATATTTGATGGATAAAGCTGTTGGCGACGAATATCTTCTTTATATTAACTGAACATTGAACCGCAAAGATGGTGTTTAAAGTCATGATTGTTCTTCTTGAAAGACGACGTTGGCATTTGCAGAAGTCGGACGACCCTTATTCTTCAGGATCACGTGTTTGCTTCAATTTCCAATAATGTCGAACTTGCTGTATCAACTAAAACCGCAACTCTTGAAATACTGAAAATGGGATCCAATAAAAGTCAATATCGTCAAAAGGAGATGCTTTCAAATTACCACCAAATCCACTTGTCAATCTGTCATGCTTTATGTCCAAACACACGCAACGTTGTGGATATTATGAACAAACATATGTTAAATGGTGAGAATGTTCTAGATAAAGCTGTCTTCAAATTAAACAGTTTCTCACGATGACATGTGATTTTTCTTGTGATGTTCATCATGAATTTGTCTCCGCGGGCTGTATAAGGCATGGACATTTGTTTAACGATCGTTATTTACGTCTAGACTCTTCTACGTAAGGGTTTTCAAGTTTGTAAACAGCTTTAATATACCCATTCATTCACGTATTGGAAACTTCAATCTCGTAGAATAATAAGACATATTTAGGAAGGTTGTAATATGGATTTCTTTGAACTTCACTGCGAAAACTATCCGTGAAACTAAGTATTACGTGCCGAATGGAAATTGGAGCTGCGAAGGATATTTCCAACGATGCCGTAGGGACAGCTTGCATTATTTGCAAGGGAATCCCTACTCATGCATTCCCTACCTTCCACTTGCATACCATTTTCTTCACCACTTATAATATCAGATGTGGAGAACGTCATGACATATTGCTAAGTGTCACACTTTTATTTTGTGGATGTTGCATATTGTAGAACATGTCATATACCATCACATTGATGAGTGGCACATTTTGGTAGAAATTGCATACTGCTGTATGCCATATGCTTTTGCAGTATTTCAATATATTGTTTATAGTGTAGTGTCAGATGGTAGAAGCATTAACCAAGACTTGATGTCACAAATGGTACACTTTCGCATATTTTCTGAATACATGTTCGCAATAATCTGTGACATTCCACTATATGTTCAGAACAACATGGTATTGGCAAACTACACAATCTGAACGTCACACATTGACGTATCTATGTTGTTCTGAACATATAGTTGAATGTTACAGATTATTGGATTTCAAATTCCGACGATGTTACAATTTACTAGTAGAATTTTACACGATCTGAACGTCGCAGATTGATGTGTCTGCAGTACATGTTGTTCTGAACATATCGTGGAATGTCACAAATTATTGGATATCAAATTCTGATGATTCTATAATTTCCTGGAATAATTTCAATTTTTCTGAATGTCACACATTAAAACGATCAAACACAACTGCTGGTTAACACTCAACTTTTTAAAGTGACACGACCCAGGAAATCCAGGAAATGTTTTCTTAAAAGCTCTTACGGCCATATCCCTTGCTTGAAGAAACCTCCAAACAGCCAAACACAATCTGCTATTTTTTTTTATGAATTTCATTTTGATAGCTTTAGAAACATGTTTCCAAGTTTAAAAAGAAAATATGTCGGTTTAGAAAAACAAAAGAATGGCAAGTTTACATACTCGTGGCATGACAAGTCAAACATGATCCATGTGCCGCTAAGTTTGCCCTGAAGCTATTCTGAGAATGAGCTAATCTCTTTAAGGCTGACGATTCCATGTAGTTCTTGAAGATCAAACCAATTCCTGTCAACAGATCCATTGCGTGACCCAGCAGAGGGGTCACCTGAACACATACGATGTCACACTTCCTTGAATGCTGAGTTAATATTTCCAGGGCATTTGAGTTTAAAAACCGACATCGGCTTGTGACCGGTTGAAGATTGCCCTCTCATTATAGAGTTTACCCTGGTTTTTAGAAGAAGTCAACGGAGAGCGTTTAACCCAGAGATGCTTCTTCATGATGTCCGTGGTTTGGAACACCGTTAACTTCTAAATCTTTTATCAGATCCATGTGGATGTGGCGGATAGTCTCCGATTAGTCTCTAGTCTTATGATTAGTCATGATGGCTTTGTGGCTTGTGGGCAATGTTAACTTCTAGTGGCCGGTATAAAGCTCCCCTCTCATTACGTTTAGCCGGGTTTTTAGAAGAAGTCAACACAGAGAATTTAACCCAAGATGCTTCTTCATGATCGCTCCGTGGTTTGGAACAACGTTAACTTCTAAATCTTTTATCAGTTCCATGTGAATTTGTCGGATAGTCTCAGATTAGTCTCTAGTCTCTGTGAAGCACAGGACTTGGTAATGGACGAGCTTTTTGTTGTTGACAGTTACGAGAGTAAACTAACTTTACCAAGTATGTGGCGAAATCTGGATCTGTGTTTCACCAAGCAGAGTATTGGGGGACATTACCTCTGAGCTTAGTTGCAGGAACTTAAAATTCTATAATTATGGTGGGCTTCGTTAGCACCATCGTGTGCAGCACACGGAATGTTATACCACTCAGTTATATATAGTACTACTTAGCAGAGCGGCATATTATACAGTTTTTTTGCATACGGTGTATTAGAAATGGAAAAAAACGAAAGGTTACTCTCTCAAAGTAATGCATTTTTTCAATGAATAATGAATGGTTACTCTCTCAAGTCAATGCAATTATTTTATCTATACATGTGCTAAATTTGAACAAGCAACATACTATAGTATTCTTCCTGTCCAACTAGTTATCAATATCGTCATATGTTATTGAATTAGTATTCCTTACACATATATCCTATTAAATCAGAAACTTTCAACAGGCATCAAGGTGACTTGATTACGAATGCCTCCTTTCAACATGAAAGCAATCCATGTATGGTCATTATGTTTTGTTTCAAAATTACAGAACCTTGCAGATAAGTGCCATGGAATTTGCCCTATCGTACATAGTGAGAAAATACTTTTGGTGGTACAAAAGGGATGCTGCGTATGCCAAGTAATGCACTTTGCATTCATAGATCAAAGCATATATTATAAGGGAGTATAAAGCATAGATTATAAGGTCCCTTACAATCTATGACCAAAGCTACGCCAACTTGATCATAAGCATAAGATCTGTAATTGTAAGCCTTCAAGAATGCTTGGTAAATTGGAATGAATCATTATTAGATTGAGTTATTTTAATGGAAAACATGTCAATTAAGTGACATGTAGATGCCATGAGTAATACCTTTCAAGATAAATTCCAAGTCTACCCAAATAAACAATACTGAAAAATAATCGACAAAGCCAATTCAGTGGCATGTACATGTCATGAGTAAAACCTTTCAAGATACATTCTAAGTCTACTCAAGTAAACAATACTGAACAATAATCGACAAAGTCAATGTTTGCGAAAGAGGGGAAAAAAACGCACATCCATACGAGTTTTCGAATGCGCGAATCACATCTGTTTCTGGAATACGTCATAGGTCAGCGATACGATGTTCTGAATGCTCTCAGCGTTAAACAATAGATTACCCATTGTTCCACTGTCGAGAGCCGTAGGGTTCCCTCAGGACAGTTGGGGGTGAAGGCATCACATTTCTGAGGTAATATTTTTGCGAGTTCTTCACATTGTAGGGACTTGGCTTCGGGAGATTACGCCAAGACAATGCACGCCATTGTTGGAAATTTCGCTGGATGCAATGTGCCGCGATTCCTCCATGCGATTACTCCGAGAATGTCCATTGCGTGCATGCTTTTAGCGTGCATGCTCTTTTTTACTGCTAGGGCTCGAATAAACACTGAGGGTTTTTGTTCATGCCATCCACTGTTACTGTCTGGCATAGGCAGCAGGGGAGGTAAGTGGAGTGGGATTACGTTGGTGCTGGTTGGACATTGACTGAGAACTCTGAGTTGACGCCAGAAGGTTTCTGAGTAGCCGAGCGATTTTGACTTAAGATGTCGTACAGAAGGTGCTAACTTTGATTAGTCATATTGGAAACAGCGGAAGTGAACATCTTTCTGTTGGATATTAGACTTTTACAATTGCGAGTAAATACAAATATCATCGCATTATTGAATCAGTCACACATGGAAAAAATGGTGTCATGTTGATGGATGTGATGTGGGTCTACTATGACTTCCGCTCTACTACAGTTGGCTATCGCTTCCGGTTATTTGAGTTTTTAGAGTTATGACCACTATACATAATTGAACATTTAATCTCCAGTACAGATTCTTCCTCACCAATAGAGACCGTAAGTTGACACGAGATGACTCGAGAGTCATTCACTATCATAAACGGGTCAAACACCTAAATGCGCTACACATTTGACGACATTCCATTGTGATCTCACTTGAAACTTCACAATTCAGACGTCATTCATAGCAACCGGAAATGACCCCGACGATACTTACTGTCCATATGACTATAGTGCTTGGAGCAACGTTAACTTCTAACTAGTGTACCAGTTACATGTGGATATTCTCCGATTAGCATCATGTCTCTGTGAAGAATACGATGTTTCCGACTTTATTGTTCTTTTCCGGAAACCAGTTGCAGCCGAGAGGCTATTGGTATTGTACATTAATATTAAAACTTGAGTATACAAACGTAGATGCCATGCATCTAAACATATGTTAAGCAGCCACCATAATATGTAAATGAAGGACTGTATGCTAAAGCCATTCAAGTCACCTTTATTTCCAGCTTTTCAGGAGAGCAAATAACCCCATTGTCTTAGGTCATTTTGGTATAACAAAAACTAATTTTAAAGACCCCATATCTCACGAAGGAATCCTCGCATACCTACACCGTTTATATCGATGGATGCAGAATGCTTTCTACTGATACCAATATTCCAAAACAACCTAAAGCTGAATTCATACTTTTAACGGCGGTACACGGAGCAACACGTTAGCACACGCTTACCGGTGTAGCAGCCAAAAAACACTCCCCCAGGAAGCTCAATCTAGAGTGTTTTGGGACTTCTGCACCGGTAAGCGTGTGCTAGCGAGTTGCGCCGTGTGCCACCGTTAAAACTATGAATCCAGCTTAACTGACTTAGGTGGTTTGGGTACACATCCTTTCAGATATTCGATTGCTCCAATGCTTCCAGATCACGAGATGACAACTCCTTTTTGAGAACGATTTCATCCTCAACTCAATGTTATAGGATTTATTAATATCCGGTGACATAAACGGGCCAAACACCTAAATGCGCTACACATTTGACGACATTCCATTGTGACCTCACATGA
>JAUTBX010072655.1:0-12442 GCA_032361465.1 Lepetodrilus tevnianus | reverse complement strand
ATGTATTAGAATGTATACTCTCCATTATTTTGGAGGAAATAAAGACAATTCATTCATTCATTCATTCATTCATTATACATGTATATATATATTAGAGTTATGCAGTTTAATTTAGGCGAGCGCCATATATAGTACGCACTATTATGCCACCCTATTTGAAATGGAAACGACTTCTACATTGTTTAAATACGAGATAAATATATGTAGTAAGTGTATTTAGACTAATCCGATCGTTTCACACATTCGCAACCAACACCACCATATTGATAATGTGAGTAGTCATTGTAACATTCATTACCAATTCATGTATATTGGTATGTTGATATTGTACATGTACAATGCATTGGCATATCCATTGTATGTAGCAATATCCACAATGGTGTTGACATGTTGGTGAATCATTATACCAAAATAAACCTCTATTTGAACCCACATTAAATAGTAAGGTATTAATAAATGATACATTTGTTTGTTACAGATCGTGCGTGGAAACTGATAGAATGAAGATAGTATCTGGTCGGATATGTCGAATGTGACATCAGATTAGACAAACCTGAATCATACTGGATTTCATAAACGTATATCATATCAAGTAATGTTACCGGTATACTGTACTGTTGTCACGATCGATGCTAAATGAAGAATGCCATAGCTTATGCTGTATTTGAGGAGAGAGGAGGTGGCAACCCAATTAACTACAATCATGCACATTAATGTACTTGTATGTAAATAGTCTGGTTAAATCCAATGATTAATATGAAACAAAATAACTGAAAATACGTATATTTCTGTCAACCTCTTCAGATCGAATTTACAAGGGATAAGAACCTATGCTAGATGGATTGATACTGTTAACGGCGTCACACGGCGCAACAAGTTAGCACACGCTTACCGTTGTAGCATCCCCAAAACACTCCCCCATGAAGCTCAATCTAGTGTTTGGAGACTGCTACACCGGTAAGCGTGTGCTAGCGAGTTGTGCCGTGTGACGCCGTTAAAAGTATGAATCCAGCTTTAACACGAGCAGACTTTAAGCCACCTTGTTCGGTGATATGCTGATGTTAGAGTTAAACACGCAGCATATTCTCAGGAGAACAAGACAGTGTCAACAAAACATAAAATAAAATAGATTCGATCTAAACTACATTTGTTTGAGCAGTGTTCACAATCCATGTCAAATTATTTGTTTGTTGATGATATATAGCGCTAATGATCCACACTATCGACTGGTCGAGTAGAACATGCCATTCATAGGATATCCAATGATAACAAACTAGTAATTTAAAGCAAGGTGAGTACTAGACTTGGAACACGACACGACAGTACAATTAGAACTATTCCCAAATGCGTCATTTTTACAGTGACTTCATAACTGCAATACATGCAAGTAAATACTTACCTTTTCAAACGTAGATAACACAATTCCTCATGTACGTGCAATGCGACTATAAAGACTACCCTTTTACAGTTATAGGTTCCCTCACCACACAGTATAGATGCTTGAACACATATATGAACTAAATAGTATTATTGAGACATGCCAGGAATGCTATAAATACCATTTTAGCATGGACATGAACCAGTTAATTGCTTTCACAATGCAAAACAAAACTAAACAGAAAACGAAAAAGAAAATAAACTACTGATTATTACTGACTTGAACTTCTCCTACCACCTACCGTCGGGCATATATATGTCAATATGAATATCAATATGTAGTTTTATTTTATTTTATCTACGATATTATTTTCAATGTTTAAATAGTTGGAATATGTGTTATGACCATGCGGACCCTAGGATTCTACCACGATTTATAACGTCAATGGGGCCACAGACCTAGCCAAAAGGGTATCTAGTATAGCAGCAAAATGACAAGTTTATATCGTAAAGTACTAGTGACTAATTAACATTGTTGGCATTAATGTGCACTATACTAGTCGTGCACTATATTGTCGTATAGGTAAATGAGCTTCATAAGTATATTCAGCTATCTCCAATAGAAATGTCTCCACTTGAGCTGAATACATTTTCTAGATCTGAATAAGTAAGTATTATCTCCCTGTACACGTATTTATTATTCAATAAACTTCGCATACCGGCTACTTATATCCACAAGCATCCCACACGTTAATTGGTCAAGAAGCAATAGCATATTGATGTACACTATTCTTCGTAGGACATTGAACTCCTAATGCTTCATGCGTTATGTCTGATGCAATGGAACAACCTCTGTCTAGTTGTCATCGTTTAACACTACTACAGGAACATACGCTCTGTGTTCCATCATCGATAACGCACGGGTGGGTGTCTTGCATGTGTAATGGACATTGTATTCACCAATCAGAAGTAAAGAGGGATACTACACGCAAACAATCTACATCAGTCATCATGTTGAACTATGCTCTACAATCCCCCACAGGTTTTCCAGACATGTAAATACATCTAAATCAATCTGCCAATTGACATCCACATGAATCTAATCTAATCAATCAGTCATATTTATTGGATTTGAGATGAGAAATACAGATCTCGAAAATTAAAACGGACAAGTATTCATTGGTGTAAAGGTATTATGCCGTTGTCGATTTATGAATCATTACTCTAAACCGATGCCTAGTAGTGATATGCTGGCATATTCATATTAGTTCATATGTAACGTAACATACAGTAGTACTCTCCGAACCTCGTATCGCAGTGTGTTCATCAATAATGCAAAACATACCGAGTAAATAATTATATATAACCACTATTGTTGGTTAATACTAATACATCACTAATATACACTTATTATATGAACCAGGCCTGAGCTTCAAGCAAGCGTTGTACCGCTAGTCCGGGCGTGAACATAGGCTTACGTCACTTCCTGCTATGCTAAAAAAACATGGCGGAATATCCGATGTACGCTCTAACTTCGGTACTACAATTCAGTGAACTATAGGCTAGTGGATGGGCACATACAAGTATAACACATGTAGGAAAACTAACGTATGCTCACACCGTTTCAGTATCCATCTATTTCCAAGTTCAGTGTCATTTAACATTGTTTATGGAACCTCTAGCATGTTTTGATAGACATCTCCGTTGTGGGTCCATTATAGACAGGACTAAATATCAACAACCTGTTTCTATCAATGCATGTTGCTCCATCTTCAATTTAGAAGCACTGGTTGGAAGCATAGAGAACTAGATACACTATTTTGGACGACATTATAGTGTACATATACCACTACCACTACTACTACTACTACTACTACTACTACTACTACTACTCCCACTATTACTACTACTACTACTACTACTAATAATAATAATAATAATAATAATAATACATAATACATAATGCATAATTATACTCCTAATAATAATAAGAAGAAGAAGACTAATAAGAACAAATACCTAGTCAATAAGAATGCAACTTCCAAGAGCATTGGCTTCACATGTTATATTAGGACTATGTTGACGTATATCAGTGTTAGACATTCATGCCAAAAATACTAAGATCCTAAGGGACTACAAGCTCTGTGGTCGGAAATAAGTACGACCGGTAATCTCTCAACGAGTAAAATAATATACTAGTTTACAGCACGGTTGTATTCTGGGACACCAGTATATAATCACATTCTGCGTAGACCATGTCTCGCAATTTCAAGAGTGGATAACATAAAAACAGACGTGCATGCATGCTAAACAAATTACTTATCGACAAATCAATTTACAATGTATTCTTGTCTAATTTTAGTCACATCCAAAGGGAAAGCATTACTTATTACAAAAAGAAATAATCAATGCGTTCACGAATTGTACATGCCCAACTGTCGACGCCTTCAGTAATCTTTTCATACTTTGTTTAATGAAACTGAACAGATTGATGTATTACACTGTGTGATGACATGCGAAACAATACTGTTTGGTATCATGAAACACTTAATAATATTCCAACGCAATTCTACTTTAATTATTAATACACATATGTTTTTTCATAAACATATGTACACATATGTAACAAGATTAATGGCAAATACAAATGTGTATGCTATTAAAGACAACAGTTCTGATAGTACACGCACAGTTATACATACATAGCGTTTTACTATTTCAAATATAAATGTCAATACATATCAATATAGTTATTTTGAAAAGGTTTAAATTGCCCAAAATCTCACTAGAGCTTGCAAGTCGTTAATGTGTTCCTTGGTTTTTTCTCTCTCTCTGTTATTGCAAAAGCTGTTCAACTAACGTCTCCAGTGGAAATGACGTTGTCATTGCGCAAGCACCAATGGTGTCAACGTCCGTCGGAACTTCTACGGAATCAATACGTGTTTGAGTGTTAATGAGACAAGACGGGACCCCGTTCTCACCTACACCTACTGAAACCGTCCTTCATACACGTGGGGACAATGCTTCACGTTTCAACTAGATATACTTAGAACAGAGGCGTAGAAAACGAAACTAATCAGGAAGTGGATACATTGGGAAATCGCTACGTGCACTAGACGCATTTAAGTCCATAATCTATGAAAATTAATGTTGTTATGTATTGCTATTGTTTTTATTTGTCGGTGTTTAAAGTTGTTTGTTATATCTGGCGATACATACACATATTCTTGTTCTGCCTCTTCCTGTCCTTCAACTCAGCATTTGACAAGTGTCTATAGATGCAGTTAACTCCGAAGACATTAACACCTACATGGTGTACCATGAAGTACGTTTCTGCCATACGAAACACCTATATGCTCATACTCAATCTTTATAACAAATCCTTGTTGAAACACCGGCATCCCCACGTAACTGAATGCAGCATAGCGTGTGTACAGCTCATATACATGTTCTACTATCTTATTTTGTTCTAGGTAAAATACATGGGAATGCATCTGTATAGGAGGACATCGACATGTTAAATATATATTTGAGTTAACTTAGTTCTGTGTCGAGCTAAGTAGGTGAGAGAGACTTCCTCCAGGCTACGAAAATAAGAACGAGGACATTTTGCTTCTGAGGAGATTAAATATTGGTCGCAAACAATTTCTGAGTGGGATAATGTGTCCAAAGACTGCCATGAACGGACACAGTGCCGACATATTCCTGTCATAGGAACTTCATTATCAGACGCATTCTTGCAAGACCATGAATGCAAACGTCTCTCGGATAATTTTGCCTTTGAGGTGTGTGAAAAGCATACACATAGAGACACGTATAGAATGATGGTGGTGAATGAGAGATGTGTAGTGCAGAGGAGGTATAAATGTCAACGGAAGGAGGGGGTGTGATAGAGAACGATAGAGAGAGAGAGAGAAGAAAGATAGGAGAGATAGGATATATATAGAGAATAGGGAAAGAGAGATAGAAAGGAGAGAGAGAGAGAGAGAGAGAGAGAGAGAGAGAGAGAGAGAGAGAGAGAGAGAGAGAGAGAGAGAGAGAGAGAGAGATAACATAAAGGTTTATTCTGAGCAGACACAATATAGTTCCAATTAAATGATCTTGCGATGTGAGTATTACCAAACATAGACACATTTTGTATTTACATTTTTAATTCAAGTTATCTTTAAAGGCATAATATCACAGTTGATTGACCTGTATAATGGAAAGACGAATTTCGATCTGAGACTAATTACGCTTGATTTACCCACCCAAAAGTTATTATTTACTGATGTACTTGATCCCCAACACCCGATAGTTACTAAACTATTCATAATGTATATTAAATAGGGGAACGTTCCGCTATTTATCTTGTCTTTGATGTATCACAGTTCTAATAATGATTTCGAGTTATATTAGAGTTTATGTCCCCTTTAACGTTACCGTTGCATATTATATTTGTAAGTCGTACTACTGAGTTATGTCCCCTTGCATTGACATAATAAAGCAAATAGCAATACGAACATATTCAGGTACCAGCTGACTACAGGGGGTTACATTGGTTATGTTTCTACTAAACGGCCGTGGACAGATTTTTAGAATTGAAAACACGATTTGATGTAATGTCAAGTGACTGTATTTTGCAGTTGTAGCTAAGAACTAGTCCAACATAACCATAAATAGTAAAGTATATATTTTATAAATCAAGATGAAGCTCTAAGATATATTAAACAATAATAATTCCTAAATTGGATACCGCACCTACATTGCACACATTGTAAGCATGTAAGCATATCTTATACATGCTATAGAAATGCATTATACAAACAGTTCATTGAAAGTAATCATAATGTTATAAGTATTTGATACAACACTATACTGTGTTTGGAATGAACTGAATGCGCGTATTCACCTTATCGTAGAGCTACAACATGAACTCCATTACAAAACAAAACAAAGACTCACTTTTGAAACAATCAAATACTGATATGTTTTCTATTTATATCAAATGTTACATGCCAGTACCAAAAATACAGTCATAGCGATTCTATCAATTACCGTTATACATTCATGAGTTAGTTGTTGAAAGAAGAGTGTGTACGACCTCCTGCTGTTTGCAGGGAATCTCCACTCCGTGGTATGCCAATGATCTAGCCTCTAGTGGAATCATATGCTACTACTGGGAATAGTGATGATGTTAACATTGCTATGCATGATGTATAGGGGAATATTGGTGCTGTTAACATTGCTATCCATGATGTATAGGGACATGTCCTGGTAAATCCAGAATTCCCTAACTGTGTTAGAGAGAAGCTCCTTAGTGTGTGCGTGGGATGGGGCTGGTGCATGGAACTGACGGAATTGAGATATATAAGCTTACTGTTTAGATATTAGGACAGTTTATACCACTAGAGTACTTGTGTTGCAACAACATTATTTTCCCAAGCGAAAACATTGCATTATGATGTAAAATCATTAGGCATTCCATCTTATATATATGATTAACTGTTAACATATTATTTCCATATTGTTCAATTGTGCATGTTTTAAAGACGAACTACAATTTATATATTAGCGGACATTTGTCTCGTCTACTAGTATTTGTATAATCTGTACGTGATAGCATTTCCAATAGGACATCATGTAAAATAATGGTAATTAAATATGAAAGTAAATGTAAAATACTTTAGACGAATGGCTAACTGAATGGCCGATGACATTTATAATGTACCACAAGTAGATGTCTAGTTTTCATTCCATTTAGTACTACCAGCTGCGGAAGTCCACATAGGTAAATAATCATACTCATCACCTTTCACGCATTACTGTGACCTATTATAGATGATGGCGTATACAGTCATATTATTTAGTGAGCTTGACTAAAGCAAGCACAGATTCGTTCCTATAGAACATTATCCGGGGTATGGTTTGTCCAAGTTCTTATATCCACTATGAGATCATAGCGCTCTCGTAAGTGCTCGATGAAAAAGAGATCGTCAAGAGAGCGATATGGTCTAGTAGTAGGTCCGAGATCCAATGTAACGAAACGAACAGCATTAAGAGGCAACATGTGTATTTTATTTTCACCACACACACACACATACACACAAACACACACATGCATACACACATACACACACACACACATATACACATGCACACACACACACACATATGCACACGCATAGCATACACACACATAACATACACACACACACATATATCGATATATACACACATAGCATAAAGCCACACACACACACACACACACAATACAAATCAACAACAATGATACAATGATGTTATGGTGTATTGGTAAAACAAGGATAGTTAAAGTATTTAGAAGACTGACATTGATGAACTGGAGTCGTTGTCTATCTGGCTGATGTCCCGCTGGGTTTACGTCAAGGAGACTGACTCTATCATTGATTACTAGTATCTGTAGGCAAGCGTTCCAGTTACACGGGGTGGCTATAGCTGACAGATAGTATAGCACCACTCAGTGCCGGACACAGTCTGTGATCCCTGCCATTATGGTATTATATGTATATTTATCTTTTAATTGATTACATCTGTGATTCCGGAGGTCCATTAAGGTGTGTGTATGTTGCCGTCTGTATAATCCAAGTCTGTTCTTGTTGACAGAGTTTTGAATTACGATGTCACTAAAATACACAGCCAGGCATTCCGTAATTGGCCAACCAATGTATTCGTAGATGTGGACTGAGGTATTGAAATAATCTTGTTTAAAGAAGTAGAATGTGCATGGCTCTATTGAGTGAACATACACGCGAATGAAACATCTAAACCAATCGACATTTAGACGTTGTCCAATAACGTTATACACTAAACCTGGCTGACTAGCAGGTCTGACTTTAATTTGGTACTGTATTCGTACCCAGGTTAATCCGAACCGTATTTTCTATACGTTTCGTTGACCGTTCCAAGGTATTGTTTCTATCCTGTAATATCCACTGTTATAAAACAGTAATGAGTAAATGTCTTCTTCGTCTGACCATCCTTTACTATTAGCCTGTCGCGATCAACATGCTGATGTTATAGTTAATACACAACCCTATTAACTACTGGAAAATGCAATAACATATCGTGTGTCAACAACTGGCAAACTTCGTGGGACGGAACACTCTCTTCATGACTCAGACTGTATATCTAAACAAGCACACACTATCCAAGTGGAGAGCCTACATCAACACAGGTATTAGGAACGAAGACACTCTAGATGGCGCCGAAGAACCAACAACACCAGCGGGGGGTGGTACCATTCTAGCAGCACCGTTTATTGAAGAGACGATGGATTACCGCCAACGTGCGTGTGTTGGCTCGAAGTGAAGTGGATGACAGACACAATCATGATGACGGCTCCTCAAATTGGATGTGTAATACAGGAGCCTGAAGACTGCGTCATGTATCATGTCTGTTAACTCCTGCCAGACAACGCTTTCCACTCACCTGTGATCATTACAGACTACGTTACATTGATGAAAAACCTTATTCGCGATGACATTTGCAAGAAGTACATTGATATGAACTAAACCTGTAGTGATGTTCAGAATGTTAGAAAGGGTTGTAATATAGAACAGACAATAATAGGCTACTTTGTAGACAAGTATCGTGGAAAGGGCAAACTGGTTTAACACAAAGCAGTGCATCTATGTAGAAATGTCGGCACCATACATCTCAAACATTTTGACAGAACATTAAAAGTTATACGATAGATTCACGTGAAACTGGTTCAAGTGACATTTGAAATAACACCCTATGCTATGCAATATCATACACGTCAGAATGGAATTCAATCATGAGGAGCACTACAATTAAGTTATGAAAAGTAACATAACTATGTGGATAGTGTGCACGTATGTAATCTATGATATTCTGTCCAAGAAATAAATGGACATTAAACATTGAACATGTTGATTTAACAGAACGTTGTCTGACTACGATAATATAAGGAAAGACAATAAACACACTGAACATGGGATGACAGCCATTTACTCAAAATGTAGTACTTCGCAAACAAATTATAGCTTACTAGTATTCGATACGGGCTGTGGCATCATGCTTATTGGTCATGTATTCAGGACCATTGTCAAAGCGGGTGGTTACGCAATGACAGCATATAATAGAAGTGTATACGGGGTAGATCACAGTATTAGGTTGCTGCTATACAGTGTATGCCATATCTTATTATGATACACATACATCTGTGGATGTCCTATTCTAACCAGGGGCTCCGCGTGGACCACATCCGTTGTCAGTGTTAATAGGTGCAAATGTAAGAGATTGTGCAAGGGTGTAGGAGTGTAACTGGGCACTTGATATATAGATGTAACACTTAGCGTACGCCCATGCCTTCCATAGACGATATAATAGTTTCAAACGGAGTTTAAGTCCGAAGACAACGATTGATACCGTTCATGCTGACTTCCAAGAATTCGATATTGTTCGAAAGTTCAGGGAAGGATTCGGGCACTCTTATATGGTAGGTAGTTTACCGATATTTGGAGTGACACCTTGCTGGTATTAGATCTAGAGTGACACCTTGCTGGTATCAGATGGCCTGGATAGTTATCCTCGACTAAGAGACCATAGTGTGGGATGTAGCGCAATGATAGAACTTTGGACTTTGGAGCCAAAGGTTCCATGTTCAAATTTCACCCAGGGGCCCGGCATCAGTGTTCACGAAAGTTACATTTCTAACGTGATATTTATAGGATTCGCTGTTTGTACCGTGGCAATGCAGTTATCATCTTGGTCCGTCAGTACCAGCCGATGCTCGCAGGTTTATAGCCTGTATTCGCAAGTTTACTGCAATATTCTATGCTATGGACATTGCGGATGTTCTCTTGCCATAAACTGACAAGTGTCAAATCCCTTTCATTGTTAGTAACATATGTTTAAACAATATAGACATCGCGTGTGTATTATACTTGAACACATGTTCCAATACGTGCCAAAGTTACACTGGCATTGCTATATCCACCTTGATCACAATGGAACTATTCAACGAAGCTTGTATTACATTACGTATGTATCTAACTGATCAATATAACATATGTTTATATCCAACTGAATTCCATGGTTACAAAAAGTTCCAAATCCAATGGTGAATGTCACATCGTCATCGATAGTTGACATTTTCAGCACAGGTCTAGTAAAATCTGCAAACATAAATTACCGGAAAAGTACAATTATCTCAAATACAAGTATACCTTTTCATAGAATCGTTAGAAACAGGAAATGAAAGTACATTGCGTCCTGAACTATCTGCTAAAATTGGAGCAAGGACAAAGCCTTCTGAATTTATACTGGACTGTGTATTATATTTGCTGTAGAAGTACTATTATCTCAAATACAAGTATACCTTTTCATAGAATCGTTAGAAACAGGAAATGAAAGTACATTGCGTCCTGAACTATCTGCTAAAATTGGAGCAAGGACAAAGCCTTCTGAATTTATACTGGACTGTGTATTATATTTGCTGTAGAAATGCAATATGAAGGGAAATAGCTGATTACACAAATACCAATAACGTGTTGCTTTTTCCCTTCCTGATGGCGTATCAATACCCGTAACTTCTTTATCTTCATCCTTAATTGGATGCTTTATGCCTCCCGCAGTAATCCCGTGGAAGGTAAGTGCGTTCCAGCAGCGCATGGGTTCTTTATGGAATCCGCAAACATTAATCATTGTTTGCTTTGATGAACACCGGCCTCAGAGTGGGATGTATCAGTATTATGACATCCCCTCACCATAGTCGATCTAGCAAGAAACAAATTCGTGCAGAAAATGGTGAGGTAGGCGGTATCAAATTTACAACACTCTTGGTGGCGCAGAAGAGGATCGTATTTACAAATATTAATCCGTTAAAAGATAAATCGGTTTTATAGAAGAAGCGTGTTTTTCTGTTTGGAACAGTTTTCCACTGTACCATGCATGCATACCGTGTAGATAATTGATAGTACTCATCCCAAGAAAAATAGAGTTGTGATGATGTCAAGTTTGTCAGCGTTGGAAATTAGTTGACGTTACGATTCATGAAGATGCTAAACGTTCTTCTCGATAACCCCACATGGGATCACCATTATAGGAAGTACCAGTAGGAACACCCTGTAGTGTTTTCAGTTGTGTCTTTACGTTGCCAGGTAAGGAAGTAACACTATGTTTAAATATTCAGCTTACCATTAACGTTACTCCAAATGCAATGCAGATTCGGATATTATTTTCCTTTACTTTTAATTTGGAATCCCATTCATGGTTAGCTGAATATTTGAATGCCTGTAAAGGCATATTACAAATACATGTATGTATGGTCATGTTGTAGTAGTTCTTAGTTTAAATTGCAAAGTACATTCACTTGACACACATACAATCATGTTTTTACTTCCAAAAACCTTTCCGCCGCTGGTATGGTAGACATAATTCCACTGCAACCCCTCGATCGACAACCGGATTATGGTCGTACTTTTATTTGCTTCATTATACCAATTCAAGGTGACATAACTCAAAGTTGTACGGCAAAAATATAATACGTAACGGCAACTTTCCTTCATCGATCAGTTGATGCAGCAAAGACAAGATACATAGCGGAACGTTTCCTTTATTCATGTATACAATTGTAATATGTCGATAACTATCGAGAACTGGAGACTATCTAGATAACAACTTTTGGGTTGATACCTCAGGCGTAATTAGTCTCGGATCGAAAGTCGTGTCTCCAGTATACAGGTCTATCAACTGTGATAGTATGCCTTTAACATGAAATGTGCCATGCTGAATTATATCTGCTAATATGTTTGCGGGTGTGTATTCTGGTTAAAGAGTGAACTGACCACTAGCATACTTAGTTACACGTATCCAGACCATGTTTGCACACTGGTCCGAGTCAGATACGTATGATATATGGGCACACAGAGAGCACCCTGTTTGATGACATACAATATATTCTTACCCATACGGGCAAGCATATGCCGGTTCGTAATATATTTTTATCACACATACGGATAATATAGCTTGACACACTTTTCTGTAATGTGATTGGCTGACCTTTAACTCTAACCTCGAC
>JAUTBX010072544.1:0-12448 GCA_032361465.1 Lepetodrilus tevnianus | reverse complement strand
AATGGATATAGTTATTACAATACTAGAACCGCCTAAGTATATAATTATAAGAGCCATGTGTGTATCATGGCGCATATATATATATATATATATATATATATGTGTGTGTGTGTCTGTCTGTGTGTGTCTCTCTCTCTGTGTGTGTGTGTGTGTGTGTGTGTGTGTGTGTGTGTGTGCGTGTTTGTGTCTGCGTGCGAGTGTGCATAATGTGTGTGTGTGTATGCGTGTGTGCGTATGCGTGCACTCCTCCGACAGTCAGCAGATGAGTCCCCTCTGTTTTACATGTAACTAATATTCATGCAGCTTGCTTTTCTTTTGCGTATATTTTTCTGTCCGCAAATTTCCATCAAAACTGCTGATGTTGTAATACTCTGAACAATGGGACTCCTGACAATGAGGGTTATAATATACATTTCAGGGTCGTCACATTCTTACATGTGCAGCATTAGCTAAATTATTCTCTTCAGACGGACATGGGTGGCAACCAACCAAAACCTACATCACGTTGTGAAGCTGCCAGATAAACATAAAGGTTTAAAATTTCAATAATAAAAGAGTTATCAAAATAAAAAATGTAATGCCTGAAGACGGGACAAAGGATCAGAAAATGTTATATAACATCCTGCTGTGGATACTCTAATGGCTTCTAAAGTAATTTGAATTGCCTTAGCTTCAGCTGAAAATATGGAACTATCCTCCGAGAGACGACAAGTAAAAGATGACGGCAGCTCTTACACTGACGCTATCCTTTGACCCATCACTATAAATACTAACGTGATCTTAACAGCATTTCAGTCCAGCAAAGTACTGCTGATATACGAGTTGGTTTGTTGTATATTTTGAAAAGTTAGTTAAATCAAGATTAACAGTTTGTTTTTTTACCATCTGAAAGTTAGTATGTAATTTAGAAAGTTGCTAGTATTCATATTAGACATTGATGTTCATATAGGAACCATATGTTCCTTTGTGCGAATATCCATACTCTAACCACCGGCTATTTTGACTACACATAACCTCCACCAAATACCCTGGGATATAGTGCTATCTGAAAGCTCGTTTTTTAAATGATCACCATAAATAACAGTCCAGTAGAAACCTCATCAATTTCTCGCTAATGATCGCGACTTGCGACATTAATTTCACTCGAGAAAGATAATCTGTAATCTATCATACCTCGTGGGTTATATTGTCTATATATATCACAAAGTGTACATACATGTGAGCATATAAAGTATGTATAGGTAAAGTTTATTTCGTATAGTTTTTCATTAAAAATTATGGAGTATTTTATAGGCGAAATTGTATGAAGCAGCCTACCTATATATTCAAGACACACGCGCACACACATGCACACACACACACACACACACACACACACACACACACACACACACACACGCATGCAAACACACACCCACACACACACGCATACAAACGTACGCACATACAAACATTATCACGCCGATACCCTCACGCCTACACATACGAATACACATAAAAACACTGAAACATAATGGAACACACGCACACGCGCACACGCACACGCACACACACACACACACACACACATACACACACACACACACACTGTCACACATAATACATATTAATAAGTAGGCATATCGTATGTATTGTATCCACATACCACATACGACTACGTATAGACCTATATATATCGGTAAGTTATGCATTTCACCAGACAGTGTACGGAAGAAGATAAGTATATTATATATTATTACTACTGTCCATCTTCATCATTGAGTCAGCAGTGTACTACTAGGCTCTACCCCATTACTGTTGACATCGGACACTATATCCATGTAGGTCACACGGTGTAATATATACATACACTTACAAACTTAACACTTAACACTTCACACACGATGCTAAACACGTTTAATGAAATCAAAATGCGGTCTATATTTAGATATTTAAACAACTGGAAGGAGGTGAAGATATTTGAGGACCATTGCAATAATAAAGTCTTTCAGCCATGTATTCCATATGTATATAGCTTATTAAAAGAAATATTAATAAAATACGAGTATTCACTATTTATAAGTAATGTGATGCATGTATACAAATGCCAACACTGACACACGTGCAGGCCTACATACGTGAATCTGCATATACATGTAACTGGTAAGCCAGGAATTTATAACATGTGAGATAAGATATATTCTGAGTATATTCGACCTCCACTGCTGCTGTCGTGGGGGGTGGGGGTTTCGGTGTTGGGGGGGGGGGCGTACTCACGGGCGTGTTTATCCTCAATGCTTTGAGTCCAGCCAGCTCGTCCATGGACGCCAGCCGTAGAAGACGTCGTTTTCTCAAATTTGACGTCAACGACGGCGACGACACAGGTGTACATGTTGCCTTCTCAGCCTCCTGAATGTAATCCATTATTGGCTGTCCGTTTCACGAACGCAAGCAGCAGACGATGCACAGGAAATCTCGCAGACGAAAATCTAGGACAGAGTAATATCTGATTGTGACAGCAGTGTGAAAGACTGTTTTCCTATACTCAGCTGATGCCGTACTGATAAGTAAACAGACGTACGTACAGTGTGTTTCCTTACGTAGATCTACATGTACTCGCCACATCAATGAATGACCAAGCGACACGAAAATGTCAATGTCACGGCTGACTAACAGGAGCGCAAGCTGAACCCGTAACTATTCTGAGTTAAGCTTTTCCCTAGCATCCCACCCACCGTATGTCAGTATGCATACACTGGCATAACAAATACAAGTACAGGAGGAGGAGGGTGTACACCCCGAGGAGGCATACAGTCAAGTCAGCACCTTCGTACCTGTATCCAGCCTGGATCCGCAACGCTAAAAGACTACGAGCCGATGGAAACAAATATTGGCGGCGCATGCCACGGAAATCTGAATAGCTTGCTTACCTAAAACACCTGCCAGTGATGGCTTCTGTACGCATGCCTACGTTACATATACCTGACGTTGAAGGTTGATAAACATGTGTGTAATTAAGGGGAGGCACACGCACTACAATGTAAATATAAAACGATCACAGAATACTTAATCCTTCTAAACTGTCGTGTAAACTAAGAGAATGTAGGGCTCATGTGTTTAGTGTTCTCACAATGAGCGCTCTATGGTCTTAGTGGATACGAGAGCTTCGTGAAGGGGTTCCCAGTGCGGAGACGGTAGCTATATCTAC
Organism: Lepetodrilus tevnianus; assembly: GCA_032361465.1. Lineage (NCBI taxonomy): Eukaryota > Metazoa > Mollusca > Gastropoda > Lepetellida > Lepetodrilidae > Lepetodrilus > Lepetodrilus tevnianus. The sequence continues at coordinate 9,261 of JAUTBX010072544.1, read as the reverse complement.
GTAGATTCTACGACAAAAACTTGGGCCTCGTTGCTCAAAACAATCATAGTTACAAGTGATTGTAAATATAACCTTAACCCCGCTACAAATCTAAGTTTGATGAATCACTTTTATTGCTCTTTACCGATAGCTAATACATTGCTAAGAGAGCGCTATGGTTCTTTAGCTGCTATATAAGAGAGCTTCTATTTGTTTCTAAAGATTCATTCCGACATTCGGAACAATTGAGTAATTATGATTACCTCTGACAAATGTGCATACTCATATATATTGGAACAAATACCACAATACGCATTTATACTTATTTATACCCCTCTTCCAGTCTCGTTGCCATGGTTTCTTTTGTTCTAAGTGTGGTTGTATATCCAATTATACCTACACCTTTTCAGAGAACGTGTAGGTAATATACCACACTCTTTAATCTTGCTTAGCCCACATGACCTAACTCATAGTTCGCATACGGTACGGTAATAATGTAGTAAGCGAAGCTCGAAATATGTACCCTTCCCTGGGGGAGATGACACTCTTTCGGAGAAAGTGTAGGTATATCAGAAATACACCTACACCTTTTCGGAGAAATAATTGTTCATGGGGCTCACTAGCGTGATCTAGAGCAACGTGTTATATATTTATTTAATTTGACATATAGTTTACACTTAAAGTATATTAGTAGTATTGTAGTACTCGACCAGAAAGGTATAAGGGTATATAAGACAGTTATACCCACACTTTCCTCCAAGTAATATCCCAACAGTATGCCTGTATGGTATAACGTTTATACAGGGATATGGAGACATACGGAAAGACGTACACGCATGCATGTAGTATAGGCCTATTCTGAAGAGAACATCATAGACATATTCAAGAGCTATTTATAACACAGTAGATCTAGTATGAAAGTATGGTGGCACCTGTTTGTGGCGGTATCATTATATTCTGCTGCATGACTGTAGGATGACGCGGATACTAAATAGATAATTATTCACGAGGACTCTCATACATCCTGAGAAATTTTACATGTTCAGTTAGTTGCGAAGTACAATAGTTAACCTTTCTCCATTTAGACCATCAGTTTAGCATAGAGGAAATGAAGTAAGCTATGCCAAAACTAAAAAGTGAGCGTTTATTTGATATTTAGTTAATGTCACTGTCAAACAAATTAACCTATACGCTAAGATTCGAAAAAGCATTGAAATGAAAAATATATTTAAAAATATACTTTCGATTTGTTGTTTTTTAAAATAAGTTTTTCAGACTTTTTAGAAATTTATTTTATCCTCCACAACATTTTTATACTAGCAAACTGGCACCATTGTGCTTTCGTATGCGCCAGATAGCCGCGTCTTTGCGTAAAATACGCAAACAAATTACAGAATACTCAATTAAAATTAATTGCAATGTGTCAACCAAAAAACAAACATTTACCAAATAATAATTGTACACAGCATGTCATATTCGAAGTTCTCTTCTTGTATTTAATAATAGGCTTATAAATACGTAGGCCTACTTTGTATCTAGAACAAACACTCGATGACACTGCCACGTAATGCTGACACGTTTAAAATCTGATACTGTTTTATAACACAATTTCTATTTTTGATCTGGGAAGTATCGGAAAGTGTCTTCGCGTGTTACAAGCGGGAGGATTACTATAGTAGTATGTGTTATTTGTCCGAACATCTAAGAGCGTATTCGATTCAACACTCGACCTACCCTAGGATCACGGAAATTAGCCAATGACTAAACATTCATGATGATTCGAGTACCCTCATTGGCTAATTTATCACGCGACAGTCACCCTATGATAGGTCGAGTGTTGAATCGAATACGCTGAAGCCGGATGGTATTACGACATTGCACGTACATGTAGGCTACATGTAACCATTGTAATCTGCCTCATTATCACTGATCGTCGACAAACAAATGTATGTACATATACAGGAATTAATATGTATAACCATTATATACTATTTCACAAAATTACATAATATAAAAAAAATGTAATAAATAAATAAAGGTTAATACTGCGACGCCGCTGGTGGTTAAAGGGTTAATACTTAGATGCTATTTTAAGACACAATAATATATTTCAACGCTTATTTATGCATGGTGTTCTAAATACATCCATGCGGAATACGAAACAGCGGTATTGTACCGCCCGAAGCATGTTCACCCATTACGTATACGAGAGGAGGTCTATTTCCGGTACCATCGCACTCGGTGCACTCTCGGAACTGCTGGCTGCAAAAGCGGAAATAGTACGATGATTGCCGATCGTTACCGTTTCCACTAGAACCGGAATTAAACATACCTCTTAACATTGTTTTAATAATAATTATTATAAACGGAGGTTCCTTTGATATGACATGTTGGCTGGATAACCGAGATACTGACATCTTAATTAAATAAAGTACCAGTATATTTGAATTTAATAAATTGTTCAACCTTTTCAAATTTGCATCAGTTGGATTATTGTTAAAGGGTAATAATCATTTAGAACAAAAACACTAAGTTCCGGATTCAAATGATAATGGTAAGTTAAAAAAAATCACTCATATACATTTTTCATTACAAATTGGTTATGAGGAACACACAGAATTAATAGTGTTCGTGTAAACAAATCAGACGTATATACCTTATTATGTCAGACATTTGTACATTCTAAATAGGTCATATTCATATAACTGTGTGCCTTTAAAGCTCTGGCGCTAATAATATTTAAATAAGCTGACACTAGTCAATGCTCCAGATTCTGTCAATAGATATACCACTTTATGAATAGCATGCCGTGACAGTTGATATTGTATTGTATTCCAGATGGTAAACATACGGACCCAAGAAGGTGAATAAACTTTTCCCTAATTTATTTCCCTCAGTAGGCTATATGACATCCTGCACCAAACAAAAGTTATGGTTTACAAACAAAATTTTAATATGACAAAAATGGAACAAACCATTTAAAAGATAACTTACCGGTTGAAGTGTTCGTAATATCAACTGTGAGACAAAAGGAAGTCACGTGATTAAAATTAAAGGTAACGTCCGCAAGATGGAATAGCCAATGCTAGATGTGTATGCCTTGTATGATTAGGTACTAGTATATATAGCAGAGGGGAGCCTCTCAAACTACAGACCACATCAACAATTTACTCATACCACTCCTCACACCTGTAATACATAAACGCAATGTATACTGTACTTAGCGATATCATGATGACAGTTCATCTAACATTTCGTGAGCTTATGGTGACTATACAGTTAGTTTAGATGTGCATCGTGAATATAATACCAGGCTTCGCGCAAACATCATGTAGTATATATGAGGCTTGGTTTTTGAGTTTTCCTACCTCTATAACAGTTTTGTGACCTGATTATCCGACCTGCTGGAATGTATATTAAAAGTACGACTGCACTTGGTAATCTTACCTATCTATATAGGTGGACATGACTAGTATCCCAACAAACAAGTTTAGACAAAACAGTTACCGCAATCCTGATAGGTATCGGTATATGGATATGCATATAAAGGTTTACTACTTTAAACTCGCACTGTTCAAAGACCCGTCAATGCATACCATTTCAATGAAAACGTAGGCTACACGTACATTAAAATACTATTCATTCAAATTTAACTCCATGTCATACGGTCCGTCTCGATATTAAAGTTTATTGTTCGAGGCTGTAGACCAATATGATTTAGACGTACACGGCTAATATGGCTGTTAAAGAAATGGGGATTAATATAGCGGTATTAGTATCATATATCTACTTTGTTCAAGTATCTACATGCATGTAGGCCTATATATATACACGCAGACTTGATAAAGGATCGTGACAATGCAATGACCAGTGTAATCGATATCTTTTACAATACTTATTGTGACGAGTGACATCTGACCTGTGACCTGTGACCTACGAGTATTGTTTACATAATCAGCTGACAATATACTGATAGTTTCGGTACACCTGAATTAGAAACGAACGAACGAGGTAAACGAACTCGGAGCGAACACCGGAAGGTGTGTAATTCAGCGTTGGTCAAATCCTTCAAATGCTCGCACTGTAATTCAAGATTTTACTCAATATGCAAACTACCATTAACACTAAATGATTATATAAATCTTATGTATATATATCTTGTAGACTGACATCACTCACCCCTACACGACTTCCGGTGGAGACCCGACGTTATTTTCCTATTGAGTAGGACAGCAGGGCCCACCAAACGTATGTTTATATCGAGCCGCAACTTCACCTTCACAATTTAACATAGTTCGTAATTGAAAAAATGGTTCATACAAATAAACTAACATATTCAGTGATTAAATATTTAAAATTTAAATATTTTAAATTGTGCGTGCATAAATTGTAAACATGTTAATATTAGTTTACATTCTAATCGTTGGTTTTGACAAAAGTGCGTTATTTCAATTTTCAATGTACTTTATGTACATGTATAATATTCACTGCTTTAAATTCAAGTTTTCTCATTTGTCTGTTTCCCCGAGGCTATTTAATCCTAGTTTTTACTCCATTAATCTTTCTCTTGGCGTCATTTTACATTCACGGGCTTCAATAATCAATGCGGTAACTTAATTCATTCTGTTGAGAACGTATCCGACATGCCGGAAGTCGCTCCGCAGATCCGCCGGCGGACCAGGATATAACTGCGCAGAGTTGCATACACCGGTGTCATATCACACGCGCCACTACTTCCGCATATGCTATACAGCCACTGCGATTTCCGCGGAGCACTCCTAAGGAACGTCATCTACACAGCAATAGCCGCGCGTACCTATGTCCGCTTTGCCGGGTAACTACCAGTAACACCAATAGACATACTGCTGGCCAGAGGCTGACTTACTTTATTGGCTTTAAAAAAAGTACAGAGTCATGATCCATATACCTACACCTCTCGACCATTTCCGTAACCTGTTTTTTTGAGGCAATGGAAAGGGCACGGTTTCGTTTGTCGAAGCTCTTATATCCACGACAGACCATAGAGTTCTCCTAAGTGCACGATCGCTAAGAGTCCTTATGGCATTCGAGAGCTTCGAGAAACGATACCCAGGACGGAATTCTAGAAGCGTTCAGAGTACGTCTGTCACGGACATCGTCATCGGGCAGGAGACATCGTCCACGAACTCTCAGACCTACTGGTCCGGCATGTACAGTTGGTATATCGTACTTGTCGTTAATCAAGTAGCGGACATACATAACATGTAAACTTGATACACTATAACGTAAAGACCAGGGCATCCTTTCACAAAGGTATGTTATAAATCCGCTAAGAGACCACAGCGCTCTCTTCGTAGTTTATTAGTTAATATAAGACAATGAGAGCATTATGGTCTCTTTGTGGCTAAGAGAACTTCGTCAAAGGATACTCTTGCTCACTTTTTACGACAGCCTCGTAAATTTAGGAGCCCCTAAAGTTATGACCCCGTTTAAAGTTATGACTCCTAGACTTGAGACTTGGCCATGAAACAATTGTTACGAGGAGATGGCTCGTAGGACTGGTTCGGGCGCTCCTAACTATAGCTAGGACACCGTCGTGAAACTGGGGCCCTACTAACAGTAGCAGTCGGAACACATTTACGAGGTTAGAAACCACAGGCCTGTTTCACGAAAGGGGCGTACTGCAACTAGTCTGGGCGTAAATCACTGCGTACGTCATCCATTTACTAGGACAGGAAGTGACGTAAGCCTCGATTTACGCCAGAAAGTCCCTTTCGTGACACGCAAACCAGTGGTTATTGGTTTACATCACATATCATTGTCATCCAGCTAGTCTTATTCAATACATGAACAGTTTAAAAGGAAGTCTAGGTTTCTAATAATAATAATAATAATAATCTATTTATATAGCGCCGAGTTCCAGCTAGGCTGCTCAGAGGCGCCTAACATTATACCTGCCTATAGGGAGCAGTTCGCTGTGAATACGCAGTCACCTAGACAAGGTATATAGACAAAGTTGCAGATATTAACCAAGATACACTGTTGTAAACAAGTGAGTCTTGAGGGCTTTGCGGAAGGAGTCAAGAGATTTAGCAGATTTAACTGAGTCAGGCAAACCATTCCACAATCTTGCAGCAGCAGTTATGAGGGCACGATCGCCGAAGTTTGATGTAGTTTTTTAAACGGTGAGCATATCCTTGCTTTTGGATCCGAGATTTCGGTTCGGATTGTGGACTGTCAGAAGTGAGGTAAGATATCTGGGAGCTAGGTTGGTCTTCAGGCATTTGTACACAATCACAAGGAGTTTTTACTCAATTCTCAGTGGTACGGGAAGCCAGTGGAGGTTCTGCACAATGGGTGTGATGTGAATATGTCTGGGGCACTTGGTGATGATTCTTGCCGCTGTGTTCTGAAGACATTGGAGACGCCTTAATGTGCATGCAGAGACCCCGCACAGAAGAGAATTACAGTAGTCCAACCATGATATCACCAAAGACTGCACCAGCATCTTGGTTATGTCGCTAGATAGAAAACGGTGTAGTTGACTGATCTTTCTGAGGTGGAAATAACCCGTTTTGCACATGTTGTTCACTTGTTGTTTCATTATCAAACACAACGCCAAGATTCTTCACCTGGTCACGAGAGGAGATTGGAGTGTCACCAATGGTAACTGAGAGCGGGAAACTTTCCGAAGTTGGTGTGTTGTTCCGGCCAGAAAGACTTCGGTCTTGTCATCGTTCAATTTAAGTTATCCCGTATCCAGTTTCGGACCTCGCACAGACACGCTTCCAGGATGTCAATCTGAGGCTTTATCATAGATGATTTGGCAGCGACACAAGTCTGGGTATCATCAGCGTATCCATGAAAGTAGACTTCTTTCATGAAAATGCAATACTAGACTAACCAGAATACCAGACCATATTCACGCAAACCATATGACATTTGTGTATGATATACATATATATAGTTTCCTTGCATATTGTCTGTTATGATCTCGTATATATAGTTGTCGAAAAACTTGTATTTCCTACTATACAGTGTATGTTCCGGCAATGTCAGATCAATCTAATATAGTAAATCATATGATAAATTACATGTGAAATTCGCTACGATGTTCTCACTTACCGCGGATCTGTATCAGTTTCCGGTGCACGTGTTTGTACCCAGCTGTCCATAATATTATTACTATCAGTCTTCAGTTACCTATCAGTATAAGACAGCTTCTCGATGGTATCTCACACGACATCTATTGATGCGTTGTAATGCTCACCCATAGCCAGTGTTATTCACCTATGTGTACAACACTAGGTGATATAACATGTGTCATATTAATTATAGTACACATGTCCACTAGGATAGATGACGTCGTATCAACCGTTGGTGCTACCTAGTAAATTGGACGTATATAGTGTGTAAAACTATTCGCAGTTAACTAACGTATCAAAGCAAATAGATGTAACGCGTCGGTGACAGAAACACATAACTAATTATTACCGGTATTATTTAATTGAATGAAACAGTTAGTCAAAAATAATATCCAGGCCCCCGTTGGACGACGCTCTTGTAGGCTACAACTATTGTAACGTCAACACTTTCTATTGTGGCAGCAGCCCAGTTACAGCTATTGTAGCGCTACAAGAGCGTCGTGCAACGGAGGCCAGGCCCAGTTTCACCACGGTATCCTAACTAATTAGGAGCTACTAAACCAGTCCTAAGTGCGGCGGCCAGGGTATCAATTGACGAAGCTCTCATATCTAACACGAGAGCATACACTTTTATGGTTTTTATATGGCGATCGGACACTTACGAGAGTACTATGGTGTCGATAGGAGAGCTTCGAGAAACGATACCTTGGCAGAGTGTCTCTTTATAAATAAGATACGTATAACTGTAAGCACTCTGCGAGTGTAGGACCGGAGAGTGGAACTGGGTGTGGACAGACCTCTGGTTTCGATGGCTCAAGTAGATGTTCCTAATCAAATATCGTGTACTTTAGAACTGTGACTATATGCCTAAATCATAATGGATGGATATCACGCGCGTGTATACAACAAAGATAAATAGCTCAGCGATTCATGAGATGTTTGTCAATATGATACGCTATTGATATTCCTTTCATTGGAAAAGAGATGTTGCCATTCCTCTTCCATGAAGTACGGTGTATAGTTCCTCAGGGTACCTTTACACGAAGCCCCCGTGTCCACTAAGAGACTCTATAGCGTTCTTGTGGTGATCATCGAGGAAGATAGACACGATAGCGCTAAGGTTTCATTATGGATGCAAGAGCTTCGTGAAACGTCTTTTCCAGGTACTAATAGACTCTTTAGTGTTTACGTGGTGTCCTGCAAGGAAGATAGACACGAACGCTCTAGGGTTTCATTGTGGATACGAGAGCTTCGTGAAATGGTGCCCTGACTTCTACGTCCGCGTCTTCCGATGAACGTCCGAGACGTGCTGAACAGTGGCAAGACTGGACTTCAACAACAAGGACCGTCTGGCTGATCTACTTTGAACGCAAACTGATCAATTCCACGGCAGTCTTTCCTGGGGTGCATTCAAAGACACAATCGCTGACTAAGCCGCTTAGCTAAACTGGTTCAATGTCTCATGTACGGTTCATACGACTCTTGAGACAGTGGCTAGTTTGGTAAGCCGCTTGCGTCTTTGAACGCATCCCTGCATGGTCTCGTATCCACCAGAAGACTGCAACCCTGTGGTAATTAAGTGGTCTCGATTGTTATGTATATGTCGCACTATGTGATTTAAAATGCGCCTACTGGTCTTGGCCAGTATCGACATTCCTATGGCTGCAGTCCTTTGGCTATGTCTGTAGAGTACGGACAAATCGGATTCGACATAGTATATGAGACCCGTAAGTATGGGTTAAGGTCTTACAGTTGACACGAGAACATAATTAAAGGATACCTTCATGCACCAACCGTAGCTCGCACAACCTTCACGGATGCACACGGACCTTAAAGGATACAGCTAGGACCTTTAGGGGATGCATGGTATCTTGAGGAAAAAACGGAATCTTTATGGATGCATGTAACCTCCTGAGGATGCACAATACATTCGGCGAATGAACATAACCTTCATGGATACACAACCAGGGATGCATACAACCTTTATGGGAAGCACGGAATCTGTATGGATGCATATAACCTTAAAAGGATGCATACAACATTTCGAGGGTAAGCACGGAATATGGCATGGCTGCGCGTAACATTACCGGCTTCGTGGCGTAATGGTTAGAGCGTCGGCCCGGAGTGCGGAAGATCGTGGGTTCGATCCCTGGTCGCG
>JAUTBX010072322.1:0-12455 GCA_032361465.1 Lepetodrilus tevnianus | reverse complement strand
AGAGAGAGAGAGAGAGAGAGAGAGAGAGAGAGAGAGAGAGAGACAGAGAGAGAGAGAGAGAGACAGAGAGAGAGACACAGAGAGAGAGAGAGAGAGAGACAGAGAGAGACAGAGACAGAGACAGAGAGAGAGAGAGAGAGATAGAGAGAGAGAGACCCTGCTGAAGCACCAAGTCAATGTGGAGACCACTGAATGGTTCTGCTTCATTGGCTCAGGGGAGATGCAGCTACGGAAATACCTGTATATATATGGCAGAAATATTTTACTAGTAGCCAATGAAGAGACTACTGTTTGTTATTATTGCTTCATTGGTTCATGGGTGATGGGGCTGTGGAAATCTGTATACGGTATATCTGTCGTACTGTCAGTAGCCAAGGAAGGTTCTGCTCCATCTACTACTAAGGCTACTATTTGTTGGATCTGTTCCATTGGCTATTCAGGCTACTGTTTGTTGGTTCTGCTTCATTGGCTAATAGGGGGATGGCACTGTGGAAATCTGTATATACCATATCCAGTAGCCAAGGAATGAAGCTATTAGTAGGCTATTGCTAGTAGTTCATTGGTTCTGCTCGATTGGCTTACTAGGGTTTGAGGTGCGGCGATAGATACCGTAGATAGATAAACTCACTTACACCCGGATCTAGAAGTTTGGGATTGGTTCAAATTATAGATGTAAAAAACATAACGGGATTTTATGATAATAGATCAGATAGTAACAGCAAGATATTTATAGGTTAAGTTACCCTATAGTTTCACCACACATCAGTACATTCAAAATTGGTACCAAACCAATCATCCAGATCCAGGATGGGTTCAAATATTAAACACAACTTTTTTATTGCAATGTTTTGATCGTAGACCGTAAGGGCAAGTTAGATTTTCTACCTATACTGTGACCACACGCTTCAGGATATTCAAAATATTGGTTAACAGTTATACCAGTCAGATTAGTTCGAGTTGATGTAATATTCCGTCCAATTGGGTATCAAAGCCATGTTACACCAAAGACCAAATCATATATGAACGGTACAGCTGTGAACGGGAAACCAATAGCCCAGGAAGGAATTTGTTTACAAGGAATATCGCATCCCTCCCACAAAGCGTGTCCACAGAGAGTGTCAGTCACTCCCAACAAAGCCGGGATCAAGCGCACAGATTTGACACGGCAATCCGCTAGTAAGGAGGGTCTCAGATACATTGCAAGGTTGCAGATACATTGCAAGACACAGTATAGTAGATACATTGCAAGACACAGCAGCGGTAGAACTAAACCCAGTTCCATGAAACCACTGGCTACCAGTCAGGCCGCGACTCCTACTAATACACAGGGAAAGACCACAGCCAAGACATGTACGGAGACTTCAGCCAAGACATGTACGGTGTCCCCGGTCTAACCAGTCTCAATGACATAATCCCGTCTTGAAGCTTATGACCTGCCCAGTAGCTCAGAGAGCTGATAACTGATAGGGCCCAGGTTTTTGCTGATAACGTTTATTTATTACGGCCAGCTCATCAACTTGTCATTGTGAGTCGGCAAGTCTTGCTGTCTTGCCTCCACATTTGGGAGGCTGTTATTATGTCAGCATGCCAAGATAAACAGGTTTCTTGCAATTAAATGTGCCTTTGCTACTCGCCACTTTGTTGCAGCTGATATCTACCTATTATACCCCCGGCGTGGTAACAGTATGGATAGGATAACGCCCGGCTTGTAATGATATAACGTATAACTCTCATGCACCGGGCAACCGTGACTATCAGGCTTTGGAATAATCTGACACACTGCACGTATAAAACCAGCGACTGCAACCTCATTTATTGGGCGTCTTGATGAACTGAGATTCCTATTTCCTACATAATCCATTATTGAAGGACTATATAGGGTTACAAAACACTCAATTATATATATTATTGTAAGAGATTAACATAAGGGTTATACTGTGTCATAGCATTATGAAAACGACGAAGCAAGTTCAGAGAATAATAATACATTGATATACAAAGTAGCAACTGTTCTGTACTGCCAGTAGAAACATCTCATGTATCTAAACTTCAGTTCAGTTTACCTCATACTATCCTTTTATCGCCTTTGTTAATGGTATAAAGCTGGTATCAACCTTCATAGCTTCTGAACTACATCCAAGTCTCCTTAAGTTTCCCCATTGAGAAATCTAATATCTTTTAAAACAATCTACATATATATATATTTGAAAATAATCTACAGAGATCCATACTGAATATGTTAATACATTAATTTTCTGGGACAAAAAGATACTTCATGGTTTTGAAGTATATCTATCTCATCTCAAGAGACACGTGTTGGAACTAATCTCTAAGTTGCTTTGCATGAAATACTGGCTAGAATTACATAAGGATTTCATTAAATGGTTAATAACAAATTGAGAACATGATCAAAAGCAATGCACAAGTTATGCAATGGGTCAAATATGAAGACTCTGTAGCAACACATATTTGCCATAGATTTGTCATTTGACTATTTTTGACCTGAAGGTTGGGCCAATGATGGAATACGCAAACTGTCATTATAGATCAAATGTGTAAATATCAAGATCACACCAAGTGAATAATATCAAGTAGACTGGTCAAGTAATTAACCTATCATGAGCTGTCACTCCCAGTTAGTGACAGTACCAGCCAGCCAATCAGAATGCAGCTATGCTTAAAGTTGGGTGTGATTTAAATTCTACCTGAATGGGTAATACCAATGTAATAATCGACATTACTTTTCACTTCTACACCACTTAGTATTGGAATTTTGTTTACATAGTATTCAACAACTTAAAAGAGATACAAACAGCGATTTATTATTATAATGTAATTACCAGACCATAAAACCACAACTGTGGAAGGCAGGTCTTTTAGGTGACCAATATACATGGTTATATTTGCCCACACTAAGGGGACTTAATATGAAGTTTGACGTTGTCGCTGCGGGAATCTTTCACCCATTTGCGACGACCTACACTGAGGACATGATGACTGTTGTTGATTGGCAGTGTGGGTGATGACGACGACGACGACTACGATGACGTTACATGCTGACACTGCCGCCGTCCTTGTACTTGGTGAAGACGTTGTACAGCACTCTAAGCGTTGACTTCAAGTCCAGATTGACGACATCTGAAAGAGACGATCCACACATCAGCAAGGAAATTGAACAAAAACATGACAACAATGATGCAAGATAATTGAGTGAAGCATGGAATGGGTTTTTAAAGTACAAAACAAGGTTTTGAAGACATTTGAAATACTAGTAGACAATCTTTACTTGAGATTGAGATAAGATCTTTTTTTTAAATTATGACGAGAGTGAAGATAATTGAGAGAAACATGGAAAATGTTTCAAAATTACAAAACAAGGTGGTATAACAAGATAAGTCGAGTCTGGCTTTTGTGCCAATCCTTTTGTTTCCATACAATAAAATATGCTTAAATTATAAGTCAGTCTGTATCTATTTATTGAATGTCGGTATAAGAATGACATTGTCCCCCATATTTTTATTGTTTATGAAAGGTATTCTGTCCATATACTTGAAATTATATATTATTTTTTTTAATGCGAGTTTAGAGCACATTTTATAATTATTTCACACTCCTCTGTGTAAAATCTACTCTTTTAAGCTTCTTGTATATTTTCTTTTTATTATTAAAATTCTTCCTTATAGACGCAATCTGAGATTCCCAACAAAAGCAGTGATTTTAATACTCAGCAGATAGAGAGTTAATGCTGCTCACAGACATGAAAAGAAAACTCTAAATAATGCACACATATGGCTATTTCTATTCTGCCATTTCAGATGGTTTCCAATCATAAAATTTTACAAATTTATTACACGCTGCCGCTCTTTTACACCACGACTCTACAGAAATTCTACTGTTGAAACTCAAGCCGAAATTGTTAATAATTAAAACTCCTGGCCGTTTTTGAGAAAGCATCGAAATCAAAGACGAGCAATTCTAAACCTCCCCGTTGTGCCACAGAATGCGAGGAATTGTCGCATTGACAAAAGCCGCGCGAACTCCTCGCATTGTATTGCCTAATTAACAAAGCATAAGCACTGTGTCCTGTTGAGTCCTCGCTTCGCTGTATGAATTTCTAATTCCAGCTCTAAGGCTTCAGCTGAAGTGGCAAGCAGCATCGAGTAACTTTTGATAATGGCACATATCGGAAACAATGCCCTGCTTGCGGAGTAGTGGTCGGAAATGAAATGCAATGCAACCTAATCTACTGCTCCTATCCTCTGTCTCCGAGACCCCAGTTTGTTCTCTCAGAAGCAATTTGTTTAATCTTCTTCACAGATGACGAGGCTTTGTTCTCCTCAATACTGTAACATCGTGTCCCTTCCAAGAACCTCGACTGCTTTGATAATATGGCGCCCGAACAGGGCTCCGGCGAGGTAACAATGATACTTTGAAGGACTTGACAATGGCTGTGATGGAACTGGAGACGGAAGCTAATAACCTGGGCTTTTGGAATGCACATTTTGCTTATTTCCTGGTCGCTCTGCTGTTGGCAAGAGGCATAGGTAAATAGGCTTCCACAGTTGTATGGAACAAGCAGGGGTGAACATTAACACTAGCCCTATAACTAGCCCTTTATACCAATGTGATAAACGCTTCCTAAGGACTGTATACAATGTACATGGAAGGGTTTTCATTTAAATAGTAATACTAGTAACTTGTAACCTATCCGTTTCGGCTTGAATAGAATATGTGTAACCTATGATCCATTTCAGCTGTAATAAAATATGTTTAAACTAAACAATATACATAATGTTTGGAAATATTTATTATTTGGATTATTTGGATTAATTAGGTTTTAAAGGTACGTTTTAATCCCAGAAGTGATGCATCTTGTCATCTATTTCAAATGTAGAAATTCTTTTAAAAATGACGATATTTTAAAGAAAATGCCTTCACATTAGGTTGAATATTATCAGAAATCTGATTTATAAGTTATAACTGTGCTTTAAGATAACTATTCTGTATCAAGGTTGAAAGACTTCTATATATCGGGCATAACAAAGTACAATTAAAGGCCTGAGTCTCTTCCTGATAACTGGAAGTACTTTAACCCTCTCCCTGCTGGATTAGGTACAGGTACTGCTCTATAGGGCATCTCCCGTTGCCGCCAGCATTGACAGGGTTAAAGCAGTACCTGCGGGGGCAAGTGGAATAGCTTATTGCTCTTGTTATACACGTACCACCAAAATGACAATGCTATCTTGCCGATTATAAGGAGGTGAACTTTGCGTTAAAGTGAATGAACGGATAATGGTACTATCAGGCTATTTTATGTCACAGGAGAGGAAAGAGACTGTCCTTAAATATCAGTTAATCACAGTTCTTGTAAAATGCTATATAAAATAGCATCAATATTTGATGGAGTGAGCAAGAAGATCATTTATCAGAAGAAAAGAACAGACAATTAACATTAAGAATGCATGGAGAAAAAGAAAAGACATTTAAGGCGAAGCAAATATCTGTATAATGTCTTTACAATGTCTAATATAGCAAACATATATTTCTGAAATCACACAATCCATAGATGCATGACATTTGCAAACTCTCGTTCCAAGACATGACATTTTTATGATCAGCTTTATAATTCCATTCGACGATATTACTTAACATTTCGCATGCAAAATAGAGAGAGAGAAACAAACTAGTTAAATTAAAGTATCAATGCGTAAGCGATTATTGATATTTAAATTTTTAATACGCACATGCATAAATCATGAATTGTACATATCACAAACAAGTGCAAAGTGATATATATTTTCAAAATCCATTTAGCATGGATTAATGTGTTTTCCTTCTAAGATATTATTCTCGAGGTGTTTGTTCTGTGCCGGCATGTTTACAACAAAGAAGTGGTGTTCGTAGGGGAGAGGGTGAGGGTGGGGAGTGGAAAGGAAAGGAAAGGGTGGGGGGGGGGGGGGGAGGAGGAGAGGTAGTAAGAGGGAGGGAGGCTATGATTTAGGCTAGTGCATGTACAATGTAGTTACAAATGAGGGGGCAGAGCAAAGAGGATGAAGATGAGTGAAGAGGAGGATGGAGTTAGTAAGAGGAAACTAGCCGAGTGGCGAGACTAATTTGGGGAGGGGAGGTGATTAGGGGATGCTATGAATTAAAGACTACAGTAGTGCATGTTGATACAAATGTGGTGGTCGTCATCGTTACAAATGTCATAATAGGGACAAACCAGTGAGAAGATAAAAAAATAGTTTTTATTTTAAAACGATAATTGTCAAGGGATCAGAAAAGAGATGGGATGGGATGGAGATGGATGAGATGGGATGGAGATGGAAGCTCATCAACAGGACCAGAACAAAAGAGGCTGTGAGGAACCGGGTCTGGAAGCGCATATAGGTACTAGGTTCCTGCACCTGTTCCCATGGTAACCACGATTAGTTCTAGCTGCACTGCTGATGGGGGGGGGGGGGTACATAAGGGGGTAAGGAGGGAAAGGGACACTCCGGCCTGACACATGTGAGGATAATAAAGCCTAGTGTTCCATGTCATGTTCTCCTAGACATCAAAGACCGCTGGCATGTCAGCCATTGGGTCTGTGGCACAAAGTATGGAGGCCCGGCATGGTTAAAATTCCCGGCGAGTCAAAAACCCCAAATGGAAATCCTGACAACTCCATGGCTGTCTACAGAGGCGAACATCAAAGCCTCTGCGTTGTTATTTCAGTAGCAAGCTTTTCCAATCTTGCGAGTCGAATGCGCTGAGAAGGGGAGGGACAGACAAACACAATGGGAGGACTGTAACAAGTGTCTGCAGATTAAGTTATCATAAAGTGCCGATACAACGGCCATCAACAGCAAATAAAAGATAATCGCTAATCTACAGAGAGATAAGTGAAAGGCATAATGCTATTTCAAATGCAATGATTAGATTGGCCTAAATGATTAACAGTACCGATATCAAATGATTGTGCAATATTTATTGATGATTTTCATTGCAGTGAAGAGAAGTTATGAGTTCAAATATTTAATCTGAATCCTAGTTGCTTAATTTGAGTTAAACATTTATATGGAATTTTTATAAATTATTTTTCATTGTCTCAAATTACTGAAGGAATTAATCAAAGTATTTTACATGAAGGAATACAGTTGATAGCATATTATACAGGATTATGGGTGATAAAAATGCAATCCTATTTTAATTTAAATCAAATTTAATAATATGAGCGAAAATAATAAGGTTTTCTACATTTTCTGCTGTTTTTCTAGCAGGGAGAGGGTTAATAAAAGAATATATGAAATCCAACCTGTTAAACATCCGTAAGTTCAAGCTAGAACTATATTTGTTGTTGTTTGAATTGGGAGTTTAGAGATGCTTTCAATCTTATTTTCCCCATGTCACGGCTTGTCAGTTTAGGGAAAGAGGAAGGATAAGAATATAGGAACGGTAATGTTACCTCAAACTTATTTTAAAACTTACCTTCAGGTCTCGGTAGTCTGGCTTTGTTCTTTGGCAATCCTGCTTCATGCATCAACTCAAATGCAAACGTCACATTGTGCACCTGAAATCAACAAATATTGATAACTGAACATTACAGTGGTCGACCATCATAAGTTAACCGATGTTATTTACAGAGTGCAAAGAAAATATCACAATAGATAGATTTGTTATAATATATAGACTTCAAATATAATATATACAATAACGTTAAAGGCATACAATCACGGTTTGTTGACATATTTCATGGTAAAACATATTTTACCTGAAAGGATGTACATTTGATTTGTCTACACAAGTATATTGGGCAACAAGCTGCATTTTCCACAGGTACCACTGGTTTTCAGTATTTTCATTTTTAATTATTTTATTATTTTTTTATCTCACAAAAACAAAAATAATATGACCATGAAATATGTCAACAAACCATGATTGTATGCCTTTAATACATACAAAGTACTACACTTTCTTCATTCAGCTCATTCTGAAAGGTCTTGGAATATTGGAATTTAAATTGTGACAATGTCAGATCAAAAGATTACGGTCTACAGCATGGTTAATGATAATTTGTGCACACATGACATTTAATGCCCATAGAGGCAACCATACGATTAATAATATAAAAAAAGGGTAAAGTTTCAATATGGCTGCCAAGGCAATTTAAAGCCTTTTCACACTGGGAAAGGTGATACTTTTTCCCACCTTCCAAAGTCAAAACAGGGATAGGTCTGGTGGTAGAATGTTCAAGCGCAAACCAACAACTGTGTCAGAAACTGCCCAATTCATCGCTCCGGGACAATACTCAAATCTTTACTATAAAAAAAAAGAGGACTTTAACCTTTCTACATTACACTGAGCAATGTTCTTGATTTCAGACAAGACAAAGTACAGTTTATTTTTAGTAAAGACCTTGTAAAGATCTCTGTTTCCTATTTACAATTTAAATCCAACGTACAATTAACCATTCATATTTCACAAACACCAGAACAAAAAACAACCAATGAATGAAATTTGAATGAATGAATGTCATAAGAGTGCAGTAATGTTACTTAATATATTCTTTCAGAATCCTTTTTTGTTTCCTACGGTGTTTACAAATATATATCCAACATACAACTAACTATTCATATTTCACAAACACCAGCAAAAACAAAACCCAATGAATGAATGAATGACCTAAGACGTCGCCTACAGTAATGTTACTCAATATATTCTTTCGGCAACGGCAGTGGTTATACATGACATTGATTTGTAGATATAAGCCTGAACAGTATACATGACATAAGGGCTATGCGCGTTATCACCTGGCTTCTGACCTTTGGCCTAATTACAAAGGTCAACAGGTAAGCGATGACTAAGAGGGGGACTTCCCACCGCACACACTCCACAAGTACGGCTGGTTCGATGTCTAAAAGCCGACACTCGACACGGCAAACAAACCACCGAGACGGAAGACCACACCGATAAAGACGTAGTTTGCCGTCGTGGCTCTCGGTCATCTTGGAGTCAAACATGTTGCAACTGCTGACATCATCCAGACAAACAATACTGAAGTAGCGAGGGCTCTCGGCAAATTTACTTTATTTTCATACCTTGGTGCACTGTGATTATCTGCTTAGAGTGGGGTGATAACCTGCAGTTAGCATTTTTAATCATTACAGGACCAGCATAATTTTTGCATAGGACATCTTTGCATAGAGTAAAAGTTATGTTCAACCATGTTTTGCTATATTTTGGAACACAAATATTTCCTCTATTAATGTATTTTTCTCTGTACATATGCTGTATTGACCTACAAGATATAATATGTGACCTACTCTCTGCTTTCACATGCTGATTATCATTGTAAGCTTAAAGTCACTTTCTGGATATCAGAAACATTCCAAACAGCAATGCTGAAATAGCACTAGGTATCAATCAGTGTCTTTTAGTAAATTGAGAAAATAAAACTGTAATATACTCAACAAAATAAATTAAGGGCTGGCAGATATTTTATGGGGAAGCTTTCAACCAAATTTCAGAATTATGGTTGAGAAATCTGGCGTCTTTCTTATTCCAATATTTCTGAAAGTTCTTGAAGAATACTAGGTGTCTGTAGACATTGAGAAATTCTTTGTTGTTAAATAATATAAAGATAAATTTATTTGTTAAAAAATGGTTATACTGGCCCTTAATTAATTTTGTTCAGTATATATAACCTTTTCACAAATATCACGGGGTACTAAAATTGGCCACATTACTGTAATATACACAAAGAAAATAAGAAATATTTAATTGCAATTGAAGACAAATTCTCTTTTGAAAGCATAATTCAATACATTTGTGGACACATTGTTGAACTTTAAAATTGACTGTCATCAAAATCTTAGACAAGGAATGCAGTATTCCTGTGAATATTTGATGGAAACCTCATCAAAGCTACCACAAGAGTAATTGAGCTGTGGTGTATAGGTAACAGGAACATAATCCTAAAACAAGTGTGTATCATACCACACTTCCTCCAGCGAAAATACAACGTACATAACACCAAAAGAAAAGAAAAAAAGGTTGTTAATATTATTTTGAGACTGGATGACACCTAATCTTAGCACTAACAGAAACAATAAAGGAAGACCACTATCTGTTTATTGTATACTTGTTTACACAGTAAATCATGTTTACTTACACTCTGTGGTAAGTGTATCTGTTAATTCTGTTTACCCACATATCTGGCTGAGGGTGTGAAGTACGACAAAGGATACAAGAGTAATAATATCATAAGGTGAGGTATGTTTATGGATATGTAAGGCAATAAACCATATACACTGAACATACACATAGATGCCTTCACATTGTCATACAAATATCTGATGGAAAAAAGTCTATGTCATTTTCTTATTTCCACCACATTCATTTATAAGATGAAAAGAAATCTTTTTTTTTTTTGTACAAGCCGTAACAAGGCAGATAATAAAATAAAAACAAATTGCAATATACATACCATAACATTTCATTTATCTATCTACAAAAGGAACACTCAAAATACTTGTCCTTTTTTTTAGCAGACCCAAAAGTAATCATGTTTGTGACCAAAGGTCAGAGCAAGGTCAAAAATATCAGTTTAGGTTCAAGTTTTAAACTTAGGTATTGAAAGTTCATTGCAAGAGCTTGAAACCACAATATTAATTTCACTCTTGACATATTTTCTGCATGAACCCTATGGATTGTGTTAGATATTTTAAGATTAATTAATTACTTTATTAATCACTTAATTAACAATAATAACAACACTAACAATAATAAGATTTAATAGTTCAACCCAGAGAACAACACTTACTTTATGGATTTCCATAAGATATTCTGTCCAATTGAAAATATGACATGTAAAATATCTAAGAGTACAAAGGGGGACTAAATAAAACACCTATATCTTTATTTATAAGAGGCAATAAGTTCCAAGAAACCATTACTATTAAAAAAAAAATCCAAATACATCATATTACACAATTTACAGCAGTACGGTACTTCAACTTGAAGCAACGGTCACTGCCACAGACACCAAGAGTTCAGATAGCAGAAAACAAAGGAAAAGGCTTCAACATTAACATCTGAGGACATAACAATAAGACTGTTTTTGTTTTGTTTTCTGCTGCAGATATTAGTGAATGAAACATAACAGTGGTTTCCTTTTCTGTGACATGTTAATGATCTTAAGTGACAAGTTAAAGTACTGTCAATCATACTGAGCACCACACTTCCTGTACTCGGAGGTTCAATTCCATTGCTCAATACAGTATATGAATAACTTCAATATACACTATTCTCATGTACTCTTGGCTTTCACAAATGATTCTTGCCACAGCCATCCATTGGGAGAAAGAATGTTTACATTTAAAACAAACAAAATTGGTGAGAGTGAATATGGAGTTTAACGTCGCTGCGGGAATTTATCACCCATTTGGGCTTAGAGTAATTTTCTAGATTATTTCACTAATATCACGACTTGTCAGATTTAATTTTAATATATATTTTTTTACATTAGATTTGTTTGTAAAATTGGGGATTACACCCAGTTTCAAGATAATTTTACTCATATAAAGGTTTGTTAATGTAAATAAATAAACAATAAAAAAAAATTCACGATATTTCAGAAACACATTGACACTGGCCTGTATTAGAAGGCTGGCTGTACAATGAACCAATGAATCAACACAACATATTTTAAGGTGCAAAATCTAAAAATAGATAGTCAGCATTATTTCTAGCTAGCAATCGGGGTCTTTAGTAGTTTGTCTTCAGACACCTCGGACAAACAAGCAAACACTGGTATGACACTGAAACACGCTGATTTCTGTCTGATAACCCTTGGAAAACAAGCCCGGTGTGCAGATATTAAGGACTGTGTGTATGTAGAAACGTAGCTTACATAATACATATATATGCAACTGATAGTGCTCAAATTATTACAAGAGTTTGAGGTCGTAGGATATGTGGGTTTACTTTAACACAATACTTGTCATAATACGATGCATACTTATTCAAACATTAAAACAGAATAAGACTTTTCAGAGTGTGGCGGTCAAGAGGTGGCTAGTCATAAGGAAGTCCCAGGTTCGAGTCTAGTTCGTGCCAATGGTGTAGCCCTTTAGCAAAGTGCTTAGATCCACACTGCTCCAGTGCGCCCTGCCATGAATGGGTACCCGGTAGTATGAGATGGGATTATGAATGTGAACCTTGTACTGACTGAAATGGCAGTTTGGGTTGTATACTCGGACTCACCAGGGAGTTGAAAAGGTGAAATTAGTGCACATTGATCCATTGACCGGGGTAATAATAATGTTGTTCTTTGAGTATGCTTCATAGCATGGTTATAGCGCATTAATAGTGGACTATTCGTAATAATATGAAATCTTAATCTAAGGCCATAGTTATTTGATTAGATGGTTTACGGATTTTTCTAGAAAATATTTGGGTCGGTCGGTCGAAAA
>JAUTBX010072211.1:0-10649 GCA_032361465.1 Lepetodrilus tevnianus | reverse complement strand
ATTAAATAAGGAAATAAGTTTTAGACTACGTCTTTGGGATCCGATTTTGAGTATGTTCGAATTCTTTAAATTAGTATTTTACTTCTCTACATGATTGTTCTCAAGCTTTAAAAGCGATTTAGCATTGGAGACCTCTCACATATATGTACAGTTTATTAATTATTATCTAATTTACTTAACAACTGTTCGTTCAAAATAGATATAGGGTCTAATCTCGTTGCTAATAGTTTTAAATAAAATTCCACAACCAAATGTGACCCCAAGTTTAAGAAACTATTTTAAATACAATATAATGCACACATCACAGTTTTGTTCATACATCTCCATATAAAAAACTTGAGCTTGAACATGAACTGAAAAGGTTTCGCAATTCCTGCCCCGAAATTATAGAACCTTCCTAAGTACGATTTCATGCTCAACTCAAAAAAAATATTCACAAATCTCCGTATAGAAAATTGAGCTTAAGCATGAACTCAAAGGATTTCGCAATCTCTGGAGCCTTTATCTTTGTAGTTTGCACTGGAAGACATGGCATGCTTCGTAAATGTGGTGGTGCGGAGCTGGATCCAACTTCAGTACAAACGCCAACACCCATAATAGAAATCCAACATGAACCCACTCCCTATAATGAACGCCCAATACTTCCAAGCTATACGAGTCAGAATGAAACGAGCCAGGAAAATCCTGACATGATAGTTTTTACCAAATCTATTACGTGTTTTTGGCTTCTTGCATGATTGTGCTAATTTATTCAAGAAAGATCTAGATATTGGAAAGGATTATATTAAAATCTAAGGACAACATTGCCTCCAGTGAAATATATCCTAGCTATAAATAGCTGGCATATTGCCCGGGTTTGCACTCTCGATGTAAAAACATTTTGGGCCACTTTGGTTGAGGCGTGGGCATACATGAAACGTTGTTTACAACACGTTATTAGCTGATCAGTACACACATCTACGTGGGAAAAGCTAATCAAAATGTGGAGGTTTTCATTGCATTATGCATGCATACATATAAAAATATGTATTGGCATAAAAAGTTTGTCATTTAAATTAAAGGCGTGTAGCCATTACTGGAACGCATTCGTAAAGCCAATTCGTCGAGTAAATTACAAAAATACGAATGTAAATCTAAACATTGATTGATAATACCCCCATAGGAATTATAAGATACATTGGGAATACAACGGTATTTAAGATATAGTATACTGTATTAGTATATTGTAAAATTTTCAACATGGCAATTGAAGGATTGAACTCATTTTGAGTCATGTGTTCGTGAAGACTATATGTCTATGACCATTGCTGAATTACTGATGGTGTGGAGGTAGAATTATTATAAAGAATGTTTCCAATATCGTAGTTTTGCAGCACGTTCTTTCAAGAATGTTCATACTTTCCCTTTTTTCTTTCGACTTTCTGGGATTTTTTCCTTGTCGTTTATTTCTTTCCCCTTTTTCTCACCAGAGATCCATAACGACCTCGTTCGTTGCCATCAGTCACACATGGTCGTTACATAACGACATTTACTGTGAATCATGGCTTGTATGTGTATCTTATTCAAACATACCAGCCGTACCATCGATTAACATGGTATCATATAACACATTTCTTTTACGACATTTTTCCCCCTCCATCGATCAAGTAAATATTTAGGTGGACATTGCGGTAACTTGTCCCTCGATCAAATAGTCACAGTGTGGGTCCCATTGGATAGGCTGCCAGTAGGAATAATATTTCATTCCATCATGTTTTCGTATTTGTTTCGTGTACACAGCTTTTCAGAATCGCTAATCACAATTAAGCACATAGCTACAATAATATTTGATATTCAAACATAATATTTCACTACGCATGCCTTTGTTAGGTACAATGTGAGAAGCAAATTTTAAAACATGAATGAATGTCTAGATATTTTTTTTTGGATTAATTTTTATGAATGTTCGAAATGCCCTTTATAATCCTACCATTTAACTACGTGTTTTGGATACGTTTGGTATTGCAGAGGTGAACAGCTAACTGTATGTACATTCTCAAGGATGACATGGAAATACATTTTTAAGGATATTATAGGGTACATGTTTTGTCATTGTTAAACCTATAACGTGAGAAACAAACGTTAAAACATTATAAACGCCTCTAGAGATAGTTGTCTTTAAAGTGAAGACAAATATCCAGGCGTTCATTCACATGTCATTGTTAAGTACATTTGAAATTACCTACAGGTTGAAATAATTTAGCTATGTGTTTTTAATTGCACGTTATTGTAGAGGCGAGTAACTTAGTTAATGTAAATTCTTAATGGTGTTAATAGGTTACATAGATATGTTTCTGTAATACATTTGTAATTACGATAGGCTCACATACTTTAGGCACGTTTCTTTCCGTATATTATTGCAGGAGACAATAATTAATTGTATGTAAACTCTCAATTAAGTCATTAGCTACGTAGTTTGTCTTCTAACATGAGAAACAAAAGTTAAAAATGAATGAACGCTTAGATATTTGTCTTCATTTTAGTTGTTAAACCAAATTTGAAATTACCTAAAGGCTCAAATAATGTGGGTACCCTATATGTTTTTAGAATGTTACGTTCGCGTCCAGCAAAGATAATATAGCTTAGATGTTTAGGTACCATTTTTGGATTGTATATCATTGTAGAATATGCTCGCAAGGATGCTAGAAAGATAAAGTAACTTCCTTAATTTATACTACGAACGTCGACTACCGGTATAATGTGTAATGCGTAATACTTATCCCTTTCTTGTTGTAGTACATTTACCGTTGACATAGGCACGTATTATGTCCGTGTTGTGGTAAAAATACAAAAAGTGAATACATTCAGAAAACAGTCATCCTTTTGTGTATACTTTAGTCTTAGGTAAGCTACAATATGATTGCGTATAGTTGTACAGTCAATGGGACTTCAAATAACCGTAATATGCACTCATATAATATGATTATGTTCTGATATTTTAATTTTTTTAATTGGGGTTTTAGTCGCTTTGTAGAATCTTTCATCATGATGCATGACAGCATAGATGGTTTGGAATCAATATACATCAATATTGGCTGTATTAGTGCTGTGAATATACACGATTAGTCTAATATTAATATACAGATGTATATGCAACATATTATACCAATATATATATATATTTACCAATGAGTTTTAATGTTGGCCTAAAGAGCATCTCATACAGTTATCTTAACTGTTAATTACCAATTGCTATTATAATAGTGTACATCCTGCATGTCTCACTATCAAAGGTATTTCTCAATATCATGTACATAATTCATAACGCATTTGTTTCAATATCAATATTTCTGTCTGTTTTGCCACACCATAGAAGAGTCATAGCAACAATTAAAGATGCCAATGTAACCTCTATGGTAATTTGAGTCGTTTGTCTTGGACAGTGACCATATTGAAAACAAAATAATTGTTTTACTTAATGTATTACTTCCATACTTCATTTATATACAGCATACATACTGAGTTATATACCAGTCAGTGTCGACTGTGCTGCTTATGGTGGGGAGATAACTAACGGTACTATGCATAGCCAAACGTATGTTCCACTATATTCAACTTACATGTTTATGGTTAAAAAAAACGACAATCCCATACTGAAAACATATTTCAAAGCACATTTAATTTTTGTTTCTTTCTCTTTTTTGTTAATTAATATTTGCTTGTATCTATTTTTTCGTTTATTTTGTCTTTGGAAGGTTAATACTTAGTACTTATTTGAACGTTCAAATAGGAATATAATCAAATGCAAAATACCGGTAGATGCAATATTATTTTCCCAAACGTTTCATAAAATGTCATTTTGATTATGCAATTAGTAGTAGTGATCGTCACCCCATTCGTAACTTTCTGATTCCACTTGAGATACCCAGTGGAGTGAAATAGTTTGATGAGAGGTGAATATGCCTGTGTTATTATAATGTTTAACATCTGGCATTACATATCATTCATATGTTCAAAATATCAATTCTTGCCATTTATATGAATGGTACCATTTCAACTACCAGCAATTGGTCATCACTTTAAAACGAAATTAGTATCACGGATAACACGAATACTTTAGATTCAAAGTGTGATAAAAACACTTTATGTATTTACGAAATAGAAATAATTTGAGTCGCATGTCTTTCTTTTCTCAGTAAAACATGACAAATATTAGCAAATAATTTAGGAGTGACTATTACCATCATTAACAATAGTAACTATAACTAGCAATGTATACGTACTATCCCCAAACGTCTATCAAAAGTTGCACCGATGGAGTTACGGTACATAATATAAATACTTTACCAGGAAATAGTAAGCACATGCAACTTATGTAATAACCTAGAAAATCTCAAACACGCTCTCTGTTGTTACACATACACGATATCCCTGGCACACATCTTCTTGTGAATTTACTTGGGCCAAATATGTGTCTCTCTCAATTCTATATAACTGTATTAAGATTATTTGGCTAAATTATTTGTATAGAGGACAGTGTGTGTTTATACATTACGATGATAATATTCAACAAAAAACAATAAAATGAGCCACCACACACTTAAAATTAACCTACCTGTATAACAGCGAACAATATAGTCAATATGCACCAATAGTTTTCACCCATTGTGAAGTTACTGGTAGGTAACTTTTCGAAACGTTCGTCAAGGTGTCTTTATGGACTTTTCTTTATAGAATCCTTCTGATGATGAATGTTTTAAATCACTAATAAGTTGAAATAAATTAATTCCAAACAGGTTTCACACTGTCCAGTTAATGATAAAAACTCTTAAGGTAGAACTGGAATCACAGTTTTGTTCCTCGAAAAAGTTCTCCGCTCGGAAACATAATTCACAAGGCCTCAGCAACTCTCCCTGTCGTACACCTCTCAGTGTTAATAAAGAAAAGACGTCTCTTGTGTCGCAATCCTGTGTTATAATGGCAATGAAATCTGCGGTTCTTAATGAATCTCGGTTCTCTCTTCTTCCTGGCCGATGTTAAACAGCAGGCAACTTTTCGCATCGACCGACATGGACTTGTAACAGTTTCTTTTACACAGGTAATCCCCAACTCGGGACTGAGCAAAGCTTTAAATAACGGCACACGTTGGAGGGTCTCTCAAACAAGTGCAGACGTGACCGCGCTGGCTTTCGATGTCCTAGCAGACGACACTCACAAATGACGTCTGCTACGCCCTGAGAAATTTGCTTTTGGCGGAACAAACCACGTGGGCAAGCCGACTTAAAGCTCCTCAGAAAGGGCCGGATCCCTACAAGACCGCGGATTCGCTGACTATAGAAGGCAAGCAGGGTGAACCATCCTTTGATTATAATGACGTGTCGCGATGAAGCGCGGTTTCAATTTGATCGTGTAGTTTGGATTAAGGAAACATAGTCAATCCTAGATGTGGTGAGCTATCCTCTTGTATGCGGTTCTCTATCCTTGTGCACACAAAGTTTAAATTGCGCAATAGAACGTACAACAAGGAATTGGCTTTAGGATACTTCTAAATTAATGGGGTGTTCTTTATTGAAGTCTGTAATTGATGATTTAAAGACAGTTTCAGATTTTGAAGTCATGACAAAAATATAAAATAGTATATCCACTGATATTTTCCAAAATATTTAATCGTATTTATGGGGGGAGGGGGGAATGATAATAACATAATAACATGTATGGAGTATGATATTGCAAACCACCCTTGAACCGAAATGGTACTTAATGTCATTCATATCTTTCTTCATTTGGTACCACGACTAACACGACTTTACATTATTAATTTGCCCATGGATAAGTTTACATCTAATATAAATAAATTCTGAACCAATTTTAGATCTCTGTCCGATATTCGCAAGCATCCTCGTCGGTGTGGTACCCCATGAAGTGAGATAGGAACGGAATTAAGTAACCCTTTGTGTGCCAGGAGGATTGCAAACTTGGATACTAGAATA
The DNA here is from genome assembly GCA_032361465.1 of Lepetodrilus tevnianus. Lineage (NCBI taxonomy): Eukaryota > Metazoa > Mollusca > Gastropoda > Lepetellida > Lepetodrilidae > Lepetodrilus > Lepetodrilus tevnianus. Next base: position 4,680 of record JAUTBX010072211.1, on the reverse strand, counting down.
GTCGTATTAGATTAAACCACCCCAAATGACTTTGTTTCAGAAGTCGGTAATATAGTTATAACACCATGTCTAACTTTCTCGTTGGATGTTTTATATGTAAGTCAAAATGTTTGTGTTACAAAATAAATTAAATGCAATATTTTCAATTTATTTAAAATCAAATCTCATCTCGCTTCTTAAGAATTTTCATATTTGTTTTTGCTCAATTTAGCAGACAGTAGTGATGTTCAAATACACTGCCATACATTTATACATATTCTTATAATTACCCGGGTATGTATGTTTTCTTCGTATATACAATAGTGTCTGTTATGGATTGGGTGGCAGAAACTGTTATAATATTTCATAAATATTGTATGTATTCCTATCATATGACACTTCTAACACAATATTTCTGATTCTGTTTCTCTGTCAAAATATATGAGTGTCAGTTACGGATCTTAATGAAATTGAAAGCAATTCTTTTCACAACTTAGTATACGGGTGACTTTACAATTGACCATCTCCTCTAACATGACTTTACATGATAAATATGTCCATCTATAGATGAGTTTACATTTAGTATTAAATACATTGTGAACCAACTTCATATCTCTGTATATATGACAACCACTCCTTTGATGTTCTCAGTCATCCTTATCTTGTCTGTGCCGTAGAATGTCGGGTTTGCAATAGTTGGGTCATCATTGCATTGGAATCCACCAACAGAGGTCTTCATCAGGAATGCGGCGGTGTTCCTGCAGCCCATACAGACGGGTGGTAAGTCTACAGGTATTCCAGGCTAGTGGACATACGGCAATGTCAATGCCAAGGTCTGCCTTCTTTGAAGCAGAACAAATACCAGTTCGAGGTGACCAGCAAGAACACTTCTATTCGAGAAAACCCCAGCTTCTCTCACAAACAATTAGCCGGTTTGCCCAATCAATGTTAGATCGTGTGGTAGACAGTTTGGTCCTTCGATGCTCATTAAATATTATGTTCCTGACTGAGATCGTGTGGTAGACAGTTACGTTTAGTCTTGGTTGCTCATTAAATATATGATGTTCCTGACTGAATTTGTTCATGTGTTTTCCTGATTAAATTCAAAATGAATCGGTGATTATTTGGTCTGTATGAATTAGTTATACGTTTGGGATAGATTTGTTATTGCGATGTCTATACACAAATATCAAGATCTCTTAAGTACAAAGGTATTTGGAGTTGATTACATGGTAACATCATTATACAAATCAATGGGGCTCATCTTTGCTCATTAACAACATTGTTGATGCTTTTTCTTGAGTATACTGTAGGTTTAAAGTAACTAATCCATTTTTCGATTTTAGTTTGTCCTTCGTGTTGATTGCGTAACGTAACGCCATCATGGTAAATGTTAGTCCATAGATTTCGACGGTATATAGAGAATCTCACCCAAGTGTCTTGGAATATCAAATATACTAGTATCAACACGAGTCGTGAAAGTTATTAAATCCGAGGCTTTGCCGAGGATTTAATAACTTTCATCAAATTTACTCAAATTTAGCAAATTTAGCAATTTAGTATTATTCATGAAGTGCTGTCCTGGTTGGATGAAAGTATCATTAACTAACTACGCATTAGCTGTTATCCCTACATTAACTTGTAATGCTAACATAATGCTGCATTAGTTCATGGAGGTTTAATGACACGTTAATGGAGCAATTCCAAAATTACAACTTCATAGATCGCCGAATAAAAATGCTGTCTATTTAACCTATTTCACTTCATATTTTTTCTTCGGCGATCTACGAACTTTTAATTTTGGAAATTTAGTAGGAGGGTAAAGATATTTCCTAAAACTTTACCATATTTGAGTGAGCTGCGTTAAATATATTTTTTATTAAACTGTACCAAAATGATGTCTGTAACCATATACCTGCCAGACTATAGATACAATCCAATATAGCTTTATCTTCAAGGACAGGTACGGGGCTAGCTACATACCAAACACGACATCGGAATTGATCTACAATTGAGATATAGTCAGGTCTTGATTACGTGGAATGCCAGGTATTACATAGAATGCTTAACGATTACCTGGTCCAAGGATATGGGGATACGCCGCATTGGCGACAATTAGCTTGATGAGGGTTGTCATAGGATTGTGGTAGGGTTGTTTGTCTTCTATTGACATACATTCCGAGACTTCGCTATAAAAAGAGGCAAGTCAAGGTTGGACCCTGTCTGAACATACATGGTAATATGAAGAATATATTTATTGAGGAGAACGTGTTTATATGGCTTAGAGTCTATGCTAAATTTAGTACTTTCTTAGTGACGACCGTCTTAATGGGAATTCTGAAGGCTGGGATATTTTGAAGTCATTGATATTATTATTATTCTTACATCGGTGCCAATGAACGCGATTAGGTTTGTTTGGGCAATTCTTCATTAAAGTCAATGAAACAGTTTTATATATTTATGCACACTTTCAGTTACATCCGCATTAATTGAATAACATAGCTTCAATACTCTGTATTTTGAAAATGGTGATACTTCTAATAGCAAATTATAGACACAGAATTTAATGTTAACTTATAGATAATTAATGCGTTACTTTAATCTGAGTTTAATCAACGTAATTCGCAGATAGAGAAATAGGTGCGAGGTGAACACACACACACACACACACACACACACACACACACACACACACACACACACACACACACACACACATATTCTCCCTCATCCTATCTCTCTCTCCCTCTGTCTCTCTTTCTTTCTCTCTCTCTCTCTCTCTCTCTCTCTCTCACACACACACACACACATACAAGAGGGTTTCGACTTCATGAGAGGGATAAGTATAGCTGGATAGCTGGATTATGGGCGTACAGGAACTGAAGAAGGCGAGGCTGTTTTGTTATTTAGTATACTAGTATACTCTCACTCTACACAGTTTGTCTAGGTACAGGGCAAGGCTAAGTATGAAATTAAAGTTATTTACACTTCAGAGAAGGTTGTACTTTAGTCAAAGATGACTTTGGTTTATGCAGAAAGATGGTATTTTAGTATTGACACATTCTCTATAGAAAATAAAATGGTACACGTATTGTGATCTATCACCTCCCTTAAAGAGAAATACATGTACATGTCAAAACCATATTAATTTTCTGTAAACAGGCGGCTATAGACGACAAGATAGTTGTCAATAATCGCCTGTTTACAGAACAATGGTATTGTGGTCTATATAGTATCACCTGTTTACATAAATTATGGTCTTGTGGTCTAGTCACCTGTTTCCAGAATATGGTCGTGTGGTCTAGCCTGTTTACAAAAAGATGGTCTTGTGGTCTATATAGTATCAATTGTTTACAGAAATATGGTCTTGTAGTCTAGTCACCTGTTTCCAGCAATATGGTCTTGTGGTCTGGTCACCTGTTTCCAGAAATATGGTATTGTGGTCTAGCCTGTTTATAGAAATAATAGTCGTGTGGTCTAGCCTGTTTACAGAAAGATGGTCTTGTGGTCTAGTTTGCCTGTTTACAGAAAAGTGGTCTATAGTCGCCTGTATACAGAAAAAGTCGCCTGTTTACAGAAAAATGGTCTTGTGGTCTAGTCTGTTTACAGAAAGGTGGTCTAGTCTGTTTACAGAAAGGTGATCTATAGTCGCCTGGGACCGTATTCACGAAAGGGTTTAAGTCAGTTTTTGATGACCAAATATATAGCAAAAACTGACTTAAACCCTTTCATGAATACAGTCCCTGTATGGTATCCCTGACTTAAGTTTGAGCTCTAGTTCTTCAATGTCTTCAGCAGCCATGTTTTTACTCTTCAGCTGTCCACCAAGGTCATTCAGGACGGCAACCCCGAGCATCTGGACCAGCTGAAGAAGTCCCTGGAGATGCAGCATCGCCAGGAGCAGGAGGCGGCTGAGGCGGACCTCCAGGCCCAGGAGAATGAGGAGATCAAGCAGGTCTCGCTAGCCATCAACGACAACCACGTGACATCACTCAAAGACATCCACAGAGAACTGTGGAACAAGGTCAGCAACATGCACAGGGACAACTTATCAATGCCGGTCGCAATCTGGAATAACTAATTAGTTATTTCTAATAAGATATTTTACCATTCATTAAATGTTTTTTTTCTTACAATTGTTATTTAGATTTACATATCAGCCATGTAAAGTCTACAATAGAAAACTGAAATCTTATAGTGTAAAGTAAATATATGTTTACCAAGAACGTGTCAAATATACAGTTTTTCAATTATAATGAAATTTAGTTCTTTCTTTTATTATACTTTACGACTTGTGGTATCATGGAAAGGTTTAGGTCACAATTGGTGTTATTATAATTGGATTTTTTATCAATTATATGATAATGTCCCATGTATCTTTTGCATATGTGGTGTACTTGACTTGATAATTGCCATTATTGTAACTCAATTTTTAACCAGTTATATGATAGTCCCACATATCTGTTGTACTTTATGCCTCCATACTAATGCTTTGTTTCCAGATCCACAAGAAGGTCCAGCCGGAGCAGCAGCTGACAGCTCAGAGGATCCTCGACGACTACAAGCGAGAACTAGAAGCTCTCGACATGGAGGTGTCCAGCGAGAAGAGCCGCCAGTTCAGTGAAATACAGGTCAGTGACATCAATACAGGTCAGTGACATCAATACAGGTCAGTGACATCAATACAGGTCAGTGACATCA
>JAUTBX010072099.1:0-12459 GCA_032361465.1 Lepetodrilus tevnianus | reverse complement strand
AGTAGTAGCAGTAGTAGTAGTAGTAATAGCAGCAGCAGCAGTAGTAGTAGTAGTAGTAGTAATATTATTATTATTATTATTATTATTGGTAGTAGTTGTTGTAGTAGTAGTAGTAGTAGTACTAGTAGTGGTAGTAATATTATATGCATATGATTACGTTTGAATAAAACATTACGAAGTTATGTTACAGTGTTAAAACGCCAAGTGCTCCTTTATGACAACATTTAATTACTAGTCGGCCTATTTCTACACTATGATTAATCAAACCCGTCATGATATTGTCCAGTCACTCCTTGTCTCTATCGCTATTATCCTATTACGATCCTTTAAGATACAGTTATTTACAGCCATAGTCGTACTGACTTCTTTAAATACTACACGTATAGAGCATGGTAATTAATATTGACAAGCCAATACTTCGATTAGAACGTTAATGGCAAGGTTTTGCTACGCTTCATAAATCAAGCATGGAAAGCGTCCCTCCGTCGGTGGCTAAAAATACGATTCTATTTCTTACTGTAAGTGGCCCAGGGTAGATACAAGTCTCACAAAGAAAAGCTTATTGTATCCACTAATTGCATTGATATGAAATGTACCCAAATAGCACAAACTCCGAACTCTTTGAATAACGCCCCACCACCCTCTTGGCGATGTGTACTATACCGGTACTGTGACCTATACATTATTGTTGATGAAAGGTTAACTTGCCCTTAGTCAAGTACATAGTGTAATATATATTGTGGAAAGCGATATTTCTGAGATGTTATAATACAGATTTGACCTGAATATGTGAACTGCGTTGACCCTAGGCATCGTAGCAACTACGCTTGAGTTGGTTTGTGCTGCGATGTGGAGAATTATTCAGATACGAAAAGGACAAGTGATTTTAAAGCTTGATTATCAATCCTTCCTGTGAATACAAATATGTTTAATATAAAACAAGTAGCTTACGGGAGTTCGAAAATGCCTCTGTTCACCCATCTGAGTACCCGGAAGGAGTACCCGGAAGGATGATATATCAAGTCCCACTGGTTTTCAATATTTTTATATTTAAATATTTTATTTTATTTTATCTCACGATTTTATAATACGAAATACTATCCTACCGGTATTCTATGTCATGAGTTGATTATAGACTCATATTACGATATCACTATATTGAAATTCAAAGACAAAACGTTGTTGTTTTTCTGATCAAAACTATTTTCATGGGAACTATAATATCATTGAAGCATACCAATTTGTATGACCGTTATCTAATTGTATCTTTTATAGACGTGTCTATTTAACTATTTAACCCTCTTACTACTGGATTAGACACAGACACATCTCTTTATGACAACTCCGGTTGCCTCCAGCATGAAGAGGGTTAAACATGCATACCATGTGCTCAGTAAAGCCGGTGATTCTATATTCAAGAAATCTACGTATAAATAAGACAGTACTTAAATACTTAATTCATGTCCTCTCAACCCGCTGATCTGACCTCTTCGCACGCTAGGTCGCAATAAAACAATATGGCTAAAGGTCCTTGCACACCAGAGGCGAATTTCGCGGCGACAAACTGTACGATTTACGTTCTGAAATATAATCTTATCATTTATCTATGATGCTTGCACATCAAAAGCGAAATTCGCAGAGACAAAATTCGATAGAATGTTTTGTTCTCGTCGCTGATTGTCGCGGCGATAAATCGCTCGCCTCCGGTGTGTAGGGACCTGTACTCCGGCCTAGTGTAGGTGTTAAATATATACACGAGAAGGGTCAACAGGGATCGTGTTGGTCAGTTGATATGCCTTACCTCTTGTCCCAGCTAATGCTTCCCCGGCCAGGTGTGAGTATATCGATACCATTCAAGCGTACTGTAGTAGTAATCCAGCGACAAGCCAGTGAGCGATCAGACGAAGACGTATCAGTATCATGTTGATTTGCTTGTAAGTCGATACTCTATTTGTTGTTGATCTGAAGATTGCTGTTATTATTTTTCTCCTCGGGTTTACGTGAAAGTTTACCCGGTCTGAGATTACTGGAAGGATACTGGCATTATTCCTTTAGGTAAATATATACATTAACATGATGTCAAACATAAACGATGTCTTAAGGGAGCTGGTATTTGGATGGGAATAATAACCGTGTTTTGGCTTAATCTTGTGGTTGATATTATGACAGGCCAGTATGCAAAACGTCATAAGACGATGGTATTGACTTGTTTATATTACTTTCCAATACAGACACATAGTGGTATGTGTAAAAAAAAAAGTCAATTAAGATATTTGCAATGAAATGAATGATGCATGCGATAAAATACAGTACATGAACAATACCAATCATGTACGTTCTTTTACCTGTCTTGTAATGACAGATCGTTATGATTGTAATTATGTCGCCTCGCTTTCAACGAAGGATTGTGTCATAATCATAATCATCCCTTCCCTTATTGCTTGTACCGGTGGTAAGGATGCATGTTATTATGCTATGCATTTACAACTAGCATGATAGGGTTTTAGGCAGTGTAAACTAAAGTATTTCGTTGACACATTAACCCATGACCAGCAAGGATTCCTTTTGATATATGTATGAATTTACCATCTGCAGAAAACCAAATGCATGTTATTATGCTACGCATTTACAACTAGCATGATAGGGTTTTAGGCAGTGTAAACTAAAGTATTTCGTTGACACATTAACCCATGACCAGCAAGGATTCCTTTTGATATATGTATGAATTTACCATCTGCAGAAAACCAAATGCATGTTATTATGCTATGCATTTACAACTAGCATGATAGGTTTTAGGCAGTGTAAACTAAAGTATTGTCGTTGACACATTAACCCATGGCCAGCAAGGATTCCTTTTGATATATGTATGAATTTACTATCTGCAGAAAACGTAATGAATGACACTTCCTTCTCCATGCGTCAATACAAATATATCCACATGTATTCGAAGTGCAATGAAAGTTACACATAGAGGCGGCTGTATGGTTATGCTCCCTTTCAAGTTCATGTATGCCTATCTTTTTTAAAACATATTTTTATTCAAAAGAAAATGAATGAGGCTTAGTAACCATATATGCCGATTAATAGTAGTGCTAAGTTTGCAGTCGTACACCATTGCGCGTTATAAGTTAGCATTGCCACAGTCGTGTTTTTTTAATAGAATACCTCCCTCTTGTATAGTTCCACTGTTTTCAGAGGGTCAGTCATTTATAAACATCCGCTTCCTCCCGTGCCAGACACACATTAGGTGAAAGCTAATTAACGTTAGTTAATAATTAATTCGGTATACTGGTTTAGACCCGACGATAAACGTAATTCACCTGCTTTTTCTTTTTTTTTACAGATTGGGCTCAAAGGGAATCATGCACCCCGATGAAGCTGTCAGAATGACATGGAGTGAAACTAATTCTCGTGGAACTTGTGTTATTCGTGAAGCACGTGATTCATATGGATATTGCCGTTGCGAGTAGCTAGGAGTACAGGGATTTATTTCGTGCCAAGTTCTGGGAATTCCGTGGACGATATGAATCGTGGCAGGAGGCGAACGTTGGATCAGGTCCTTCCTACCATACATTCCTCCGTGCTGGAGGGTATCCGGAGAGTCAAGCGAAGAAATTCCGATGTCGTGGTCCGTTCCATGGAAAGAGGCAAGTCTCCCAAGATGGTGTTTACTACCAGGAACATCAGGCACAGAGGTCAAGGTCAAGGGAAAGATGAACCCGGGAACAGCTTCAGTGTCTGGGAGAATAGTGCTAGAACTGGTTACGGTGTTGGTCCGCGCGGGAACGGTTACGCCAACGGAGATTGGTCAAGTGAAGAGAATTCAGCATCGTCATCTGCTCCGAGTCTCACAACCAGGACTCCGTCAGGATGGGAATTTGATGATTCTTCAGGATCTCTCCCAGATTTCCCGACTCATCAATCCCCTCTACTGAACGACTCCACCCCTGTCATGACCACGCCCCCACCGCTGTCCACCTCGCCCATGTCACCCACAACCCCACCCGATGCTGACCCATTGCAGTCTGTTGTCACCCCACCTAACGCGAAGATCTCCCGCCAAGACGTATCCAACCCACCCCAAATAGATACCTCACCAACATCCACCCTCATCTGTCCCACCCCGGTGCTTGCTGGATATAATGGCACGACTGTACCAATTTCGAAAGGAACCAGTAGCGATGATAACAGAACTAATGTTTCTGACCAAATAAATGGAAATGTAGCAGCAGGTGATAGCAATTCTAGTTACGAATCTCAAACAAAATCATACACAACAAGTGTGCATATGAGTGGATCAGTGGACATGAATTCGAATACAACTGATAACAACCAACATAATTCGATTCCAGTCGACCTTCCTACCCCGCCATCTTCCCCACAACACGATTCTTCAGATGAGTCTGGTGAACTGTCGTCATACGACCTCGTTGACATCATTGACGCATTATCATCCAAAAACAGCACCCCGCCGGTTATACATTTCCCGCCACCCCCGTTATCCCCGCCCCCTTTATCCCCTCCCCCACCGCCACCCACACAATCCGCACCGCCCATGGACCTCCCGACGGACTCAATGGATCCACCCCTAAGAACGTCCTCGCGCGGTGCTCAGGAGACCATGTCTCTATGCACAAACACAGGCCTAGACACAGTCGCGCTCGATCACAACACCATGGACCACGTAGAGACTTCAGTCCGCGCTCTGTCCCCGAGACAGCCTCCCACCCCAGCCCCACCTCCTCCACCCCCACCCACAACAACCACCACCATGTCCCTACCCGACCTTGGAGAGACCACGTCCGAGTTTGGACACGAAGACATCCTCAACTACTTTGACAAGACCGCGATTGGAGATGACAACGTCAGCTCGGAGACCAGCAGTCAACACGGGGAAGTCCCAGGGTTGTCGTTACCCAAAGAAGACTACTTCGCAACGAACTCCATTGAAAGCGACGTGAATCAGTCCAAGGGAAGCAACTCCAGCAGCCCTAGCCGCGATCAGAAATTAATCAAGTGGAACGAGAAGTTCAAAACGACCCGGGCCGACATCAAACCGGGAACTGTTGACGAATTAAGACTGATTTACAACAAGTTAGGCGAGGATGATTTCCGCCCGTCGGTTATCAAACGTCGGAAAAAAGAATTATTGAAAGTAACCCGCGCCCAACAAATGAAACGATATAAAACTGTGTTGGATATGTTTGGTGAGGAGGATTCATTGAACCCTCCGCCCGTCCCGGTGTGTGCCAATACCGGTCCGTGTAGTATGGAAATAATAGAGAACGTTGACACGAGTCAAACAGTCGCTAGTTCACATGACAGGCGAACTGTCAATATGGACGAATTAGCTGACGATTGCAGAGAAGGAAGTTACGTCGTGAACGACAGCGCGACGTCGATTCTGCGCGACTCCGTGACGTTACGTGACTCTTCGTCTACGCGTGACTCTGTGACACTGCGCGACTCTGCCGCTCTGAGTGACTCTGTGACTCCCCGTGAGTCGGTGACTCTGCGCGACTCAGTGACTCTGCGAGATTCTACGGTTCTGCGCGACTCTACGGATCTGCGTGATTCTGACAAATGGGAGAATTCCTTAGACGACGAGAACAACCCGTACTCTAGGACAAACATTACTGCCTTACTAAATAAACGCTTGCAAACTATCCAGTCGAACCAGAAGAAAAAGTTAGCCGCTGACAAGGACAGATCATCAACAGGGGTGGACCCTGGTACACCCGACAGTAATATATCTGAGAGTCCCGCAGAAGAATCGACGGAGAAGTCGAACCAGTCTTGCAATGAAGAACAGCAAAGAGATTCCTACAGCGAACCTATCCACAGTGAGAGGGTGATTGATGGTTATGGGGTGAATCAACTCGGAGAGCAAGTGAACGAAAGGAGTACAGAAGAAAACATCTCCGGCGGTCACGTGACCGCGACGGGTTTACCGAGAGACGTGCAACCAGTGTCGTCTGCTTCAGCTATTCGGGAACAATCGGAGAAGAGAGAGGTTGAAGATGAGTCGCCTAGGCCTGCGAGTGTCACGGTGAATAAGACAGTGAAATCTGAAGCTAAGACTCAAGTGAAGAATGAAATTGACTTTCGGAAATTATTTTTCGACGATGAACCAGAAGAGGACAGCGTAACGGACACACGTGCACTAGAGGTGAAGGACGAAGAAGACGAAGACAATACTGTCAACATGAGGACGTTTCACACCAGCAATGCAAACAATCAGCGGAATAGCTCGGACTATCGGACGAGTTATGAGACGAAGAGCTCTGGATATTCATATGGAGATTCCAGTGCTAAGTCGTCTCGTGTCAACTCTGCGGATATGTCGGCTGCAGTCGGCAAATTGCAAACTTTTGAAATTCAAAACCTTGGATCTGGTGGGGTTCAGTATGCAGGGAGCGGGGCATCACTGCCCCGGGGCGTCACGGAACAGACCGATAGCAGCGTGTACGTCGTAAACGACAACGTTGGGGATGTGTACATGGTGGAAAGCGTGAACGACAAAACAAGTGGAACCGCCATCGTCGACCAATTCGGTAAAATCGTGTCGTCTGCTTCCGATTTAGAAACGACGAACCGTACTGTTGACACTACACAGAGCAGCGTGGCGAGTTTTGATTTTCGTGGGTTCGATTCTAGAAACGCATCTGCCAACGGCGCTGCCGACGTGCACGAGGAAAACGTGCAAGAGGTGCTGTCTACTGTGTTTAACAAGATACTGGCGGAAGATCACGGAAATTCCGTGGCCAATTCCCAGCTAGCATTGGCGGAACGAGGAGGAAACGTTACGTTCAGTGAGACGAGTGTGACCTCCGATAGGGATATAGATACTGCGGCTAGTCAAGCGAATAATCAGAGGGCCGTGACGCTATATACTGGGGATAATGATACAGCTCTGCATGAAAACGTGTATAAAAAGACTATTCTGAATATCGTTACGGATCAACAAGACCGGCCCCTCTGGAGCGAGCAGACGACGGACACGCAGGTCAAGGCCTGGATGGACGGTGGGGAGGAGATAGTACACAGTGGACAAAACGAGGGGTACACTACTTCCATTCATCTAACCTCCGACAACAATCGCGCTCTCACTTTGCCCACTCCATTCCCCGACTACCCGGGAGAGAATGAAGGACAAGTTTCGACTTATAACGTCACTCTCGCAAACAGCAACCAAGGTTCGTCTTCCTTGGCTAGTTCCCGGGTTATGTCCCCTGAACCCGAGATCCGGGACGTCACCAACGGCGTCACCGTCACCAGGACGACGCAGACGGTGATAGGTAAGAAAGTCGACCTGCTGATTGACGTCCCCGAGCGGGTGGATGTTAACATGAATCGGAATAGACACAGTTTGAACTATGCAACGAGCCCTGTAAACTCTTACGACAGGAAAGGAATCGTCAATGGGTACAACAGTGATTCTAGTCTGGATTCCGACGATGGCAGGAAGCGGAAGTCGTATACCGTTCGGCAGATTAAAAGCTCGTCCCTGGACAGGAGCGATTCGGGCGGTGGGAAAACTCGCTACATCACCAGAATCGAATCAATTCCTAAAACCGGACACCAACCTATCCAGAAAATGTACTTCACGTCTTCCGATGCCACGACTACCCGGATTGACAACACCCAGAGCTCTTTCGGAGAAGCGGACAGTTTGTACGGATCTCAGACATCCAAGACAACGTCAGGGGAGGTAACTCCCCAGTCTCCAGGGGACAGTCCACGGTACAGAGTGGTCAGGGCGGAAATGTCGCCCACCACGGTTCTAGCCACGCCTCAGACTCGCACCGTCTATCGGGAGGTTGAACAACAACAACCAAGCAGGTCGGATTTCTTTGAACGCAGGACATTTACAAGTGAAGAGAGTGTACACAAAGCAGGAGATTTATTGCATGTTAAGAGGCCCGTTAGGAGCACACCCGACACTTCACTGAATGACGAGTTTGTATTTCAATCTTCACACAGTGATCGCGCCAGTCCGCAGCGTTATAAGGTCACGAAAACAATATCGGCAGAAGAACTCTTCAACAAGGAGAATCGGACGCCGCGCAGCAGTATTTTGAGGACAAGCGACTCGTTTGGTTCTCAGAAGGAGCAGAACTACAGAAGTGTCACACGGGTTGAGGTTAACAACAACAACAACAACACTACCAACCGACAGTCGCCGGGGAGAAAACGCCGACATGGCTCACGGCTATCGTCGGACTCTGAAGACGAGGATCATCTGTATCGGGTGTCAAACATCACCAACGATGAGCTGCTTAACAAGAGGTACCCATCTGGAGAACAGGAACTCGACGAGGTCGACAAGGATGTGTACAGAGTAGTGCGTGTCACGCCTTCGGACTCTACGAGGAAGGACCAGAGCATAACTGTTAGGAGAAACCTGCTAGGAAACGATACCCGAGAAAATGATCAGCAGTACATAGACGACGCTATGCAAAACAGAACCGCCACAAACTACAGGATAGGGAAGACCAGATCGACAGAGGATCTTATCATCTCAAGAAAGGTATCCACTCGATCGGATAAGAAAGATTCGCGATATCGTAAGAGCACCAACCCGACGAGGTTCGATTCAGGATATTTCGACGACTCCGTCACACGTAACGAACCCACGCAATCTCATACCACAGTGATAAAGCTCGACCAGGGCCTACCGCGAAGCCGAACATTGGATTCCTCGTCACGTAAATCTTTGTACAGAGTTGTGAAATCCGAAGAAAACCTGACCAATGGTGGTATGTTTTACAACACAAGTCCGACCAGAATATCACGCAGGGATTCTGATTCTGGAGATGAGCGGAAAGGACTGTACAGGGTATCGTCGCCGAAAGTTGCACGAACATCACCGGAACGGGAATACCAAATATCTCCTCAAAACGAACGGCAATCGAGGAGTGACCAAACGAAATACTATGTTCAGAGGACGTTAAGCCCGAGTAGGACGATCGAACCAACGCCCATAACCTTCACAGACGTTGGTGCCTCATCTCCCAAGCCTTCCAACCACCGGGTCAGCTTGTCACCTGACTGGAGGTCGAACAGTTCTACCAGAACTAGTAATCGAAGCTATTCAGAAACACGCCGGAAGTCATTCTCAGACACCAGTCCGACCAGAGAGTCCAGGAATTTCGTGGTGTACAATACCAAAGCGAGCAACAGCAGACCCGTCGATAGACGCGACTACGACGCCTTCAGCTCCGAACAAGACTTCCACACGTCAACCGTGTCCTCCCCGGATACTAGATACGTCACCAGAAACTTCTCCAACGACATGACCGTCGACTCCGGAACGGGGACGGAGATCATCAGCGACACGGACGTCAACGGAGACATATTCCGCGAAGCAAACTATCAGAGGAGAGTGGAGCAGCAGATCTACACCATGCGTCAGGAACCTCTCCACTCCGACCTCCCGGAGGATACGGAGGACCTGCACGTGAAGCGAGGGAAGATCCTGATCCAGAATCAGATAGACACCAGCAAGGACGAGGATGACTTCGACCACAACGTCAACGTGTTTGCCCACGAGTTCCACCTGGAGAAGGACAACCCTCTGTACCAGAGCGACCCGGACATTTACAAGTCCTTCGAGGCGGACCAGGAGCAGCAGGCGGAGTTCCGGAACACCGTCAACCAGGACATCACCTTCGAGACGGTCGACAGAATAGCACACAGCCGCAGTGGAGGCGAGGACGGTAAGGAGAATACATACACATTATTCTTAAATAGGGCAATTGTAATTCCCTTTGAACATGTCTTAGAAGGTAGATCCATTATTATTATTATTATTATTATTATTATTATTATTTATTATTATTATTATTAATATTAGTATCGTTATTGTTGCAATTATGTATTTACTTATTATTACTATTAATTATTATTATTATGATCGTTATTGCAATTATTATTAATATTATCATAATAATTATGGTCGTTATTATTATTGCTATTTAAAAAAAGTTATTAGTAGTATATTAATATTATTATTATTAATAATAATAATTCTTATTAATTCTTCTTCTTCTTATTATTATTATTATTATCATCATTAGTATTAATATTATTAAATGTAACACATAGTATTGTTACAAAACATAAGAGTAAAAATAGGTTTTATGGCAACTATATTTAAATATAATTATAGTATCCTTTCACATTATATATCTTAAACCTATTTTTCGTATATTTTATTTTAGCAGTTTATCTTTTATGTATTATTTTCCCTATACATGCAAGCTATGAATAGATATTCATTTGCAAAAATAGATTTAACATTCAGTGCAAACTAACGCAAGTAAAAAATCTAAACCTTTTAAATCATCCTTCATAACAGACGTGCCCCGGCTTGTTTATATATAGTACATCGCGATTCACACCTTGGGTTCTAACGCACGTTTATTTCTAATGCAATTATGTATAAAAATAACACATTCAGCAGCAGGTCATCACCCGGAATTTACCGACTCAAATTCCGTCGATATGAACCAAAACACGTTATGTTGAAGCACTTTCTACGCTTAGACACTCCCAGAGGAGATTATATAGGAGGTAACGGGCACTAAAAGCGAAAATAACAACGATAGTGGACTGCAAAACGATAGTCTAGGGCCTGGCCGAAGCCCTGGTAGGCTTACTATTGGTGTTGCAACCCGTTACTTGTATCTGTAAAACGAACGCGGGTATGTGTGTGTGCATTTACAAAGTTTTTATTACCGCCTTCATGATCATATTGAGCCGGATTATCAGAGCGAGGCGTTCGATTTCTATTGGCAAAGGCTCGGGAGGTATTATACAACCGTGGCTGTGATTTGAAAGATGTCATGAATATTCTATAGCATAACCAGGCATAGCCTGGGAATGTTTCATGTATTGGACATGCAGCTGGTTATCATGAGATTGAAAGGTCATACATTGTCATATAGTCATACAACATATATAGTCATATAGCATCTGATCATGAGATATATACCGTCCAACGGAATGCAGATTTTGTATTCGGTTTAGTCGTTTCAAACTACTTTAAAAAATATATATATTTAGAAATCAAATGGAGTTTTCTTTTAATTACTTGAGGCTGTAGTTATTTCATCCTTTAAAAAGATAGTTGGTGTCACACACCCGGACGAGGAGTTAATGCTATAGAATTGAACAATATGACTAGAAAAGACATACACATTTGCAATCAATGAAAAAGAAGGTCCAAAATCTGAAAGAATATTTGGCACGTGATGCGCGATCGAGGCCGTTATAATACGAAAGACAGATACGCTTTGAAACAGAAACTATCAAAATGAGTAGAGATCAACTTGAAACGAATTTCCTTTGAAAGTAAACTCATAACTTTTTAGTTTAAACTCCCTTCTCCCCCTTACTTTAACAACCCTAAACAATGATTGTTCTTAAAACCTTTTAAACAAAGTTTTAGAAATGGCACCTTGTACTAAAGATAACATTGGCAACATATAGTATATGTTTTATGGACACAGGTATTAAAACAACTACTATATCTATATTTTATTGACTGTTTTTCTGACAGCTGTCATACATACATACATGCCTCTTGTGTAAACTTGCCAATAACAAATGCCAAGCATGTTCCAGATTCCGTATGATATACACTTGACCTTCGATGGGTATTGTTATCGCCTGACAATTGTGTGTAGTAAGTAAATAGATGTTCTTTGTGGTTAAGGCGTAGTAAGATCTAGCGACGTGGCTTTCTAAAGTATGTAAACTTGAATTTGGCGTTTCCATTGAGTGCATGATCTTAGCATAAGTGTTGAGTTGCGACCTGTCACGATGTATGCAATAATTGATTCAGTATCGTGGGTTAATGAAAATGGATTTAGTATTAATTAAGTCGTTGGGTTATATATGTTTACCTATTTATACACCTTTCTGCCTACACACCACCTACACATTTACATTGCTTTCGCCCTCCCCTCTCTCTCTCTCTCTCTCTCTCTCTCTCATCTGTATGTATATCTTCCCACAATTTATATAGCACTTTTAAGTATCCTATACATAGATGTCTACTGCATGACTGTACATATCTTAAGACAAGTGTTCTATAGCCCTCTAGACAAATATAAATACTCTTGGCAGTATCTGAGATTCAATAAGGGTGTTAACCATATCAGTAGGAATTTTCAAGTGATCGAATATGCATAACTTTCCTTATTCTGAAATACGATAGTATTATCAAAGAACAAACATACTATGATAATCTGTAATGCCAATACTATGAGACTGGCACCGAATTTGTAATAGACAGCATTACTGTTTTCGCCCCCATCTCTCTCTCGTTATCTCTCTCTCTCTCGTTATCTCTTTCTCTCTTTCTTTCTCTCTCTCTTTATCTCTCTCTCTCTCCCCCCCCTCCTCTCTCTCTATCTCTCTCTCTCTCTCTCGCTCTATCTCTCTCTCTCTCTC